>VZSF01008486.1:312775-340977 GCA_013398295.1 Chionis minor | reverse complement strand
AGGGGGCGGGGTCAAGCGACGGGGGTGTGGCCGGGGGCGGGGCCGGAGCAGGCACCTCCCGCAGGAAGGGGCCGGCGCGGCCGCCGCAGGGAGCGACATGGCAGCAGGTGCCCGGCACCCCCCGGGCCGGGCCGGAGCTTTGCAGCCCCACACGCAGCCGCCGGGATGCGCCCAGGGATGAGCCTGCCGGGCACCCCAGTCTTCCCCCCCCTCGTGGTTGGGGATGTTTGGGAGCTAAATTCCATCCGAGACACCGGCACGGGCTCCCCAAGCGCTACCCCAAACCTCGCAGGTGGCGTGCGGGTAGGAGTCACCCCGCATCCAAGCCCCTGCGTTCACTTCCCCGCTTCCCAGTGCTCCGGCTGCTTTCCCTGTGCCCGGAGGAGCGGGTGGCTGTGTGGGGAGTGACTGGGCTGTAGCTCGCCAGCGCGGAGCTGAGGCAGCCCCCCCGTTCTCCCCCTTTCTCCTGCTGCCCACCCACTCCGTCCCGCGTTCTCACGGCCCTTCACGTGGCGAGAGCTGCGGCCACCGCTGGGCACGATGCTGCGGTAACAGGGACACGGGGCGCTCCTCAGCTCCGGGTTTCTTTGTGGTTTGGCCCACCAGCTCCACGGAATGCGTTTTCCTTAGGGCTGGAGCCACTGCTCCGTCTCCTCAGCCCTGCTGCCCTGCTGCCTGGCAGGGGGGACAGCACGGAGATCTGCTCGGATGTTCACACCGTGCTTCGTTCCCCTCCTCGGCGCCATGTGGGCACAAACTGGGGTCAGCAGTTCCTCTGCAGCCTTTTCCCAGTGCTGCCCTGCAGGACAGACCTCTGTTTTGGGTGACTGTCACTGCCAGCATGCCTATCTCATTGCTCCAGGCTCCTTCAGTCCAGCAAGAGGCTCAGTCATGGCAGGATTATCTCCTTTTCCACTCATTTCTCCCAGCCCTTGACACGCAGACAGGATTTCCAGGCCTCAAAGGTGGGTCTGCCTCCCGAAATACTGTGCCGGAGGGGTGAAAGCAGGTGGAAATGCAGCAACAGGCTGAAGAGGAACGTGCCCAGCTCTAGCAAGTTCCAGGGGCATGGCAAGACCGGAGCTGGCTTGGTGCCGTCACCACAGGGATGGATGGATGGATGGATGGATGGATGGATGGATGGATGCAGCGGGGACTTCCAGCAGCTCCAGGCGCTGGCACCATGCTGTGAATTGCGCCAGTCTGAGGCATGGCTTTTTCAAATCATAAAACCCAGCTTTGCTCGATGTTGCTTAGGTGTATGCAAGACGAAGGAAAAGTGTAGGATATGGGAAAGGGGAAAAGGAGGAAAAAATATTGACAGAGAAAATGGGTTTCTCGATTCTCACATCCACACATCTCCCATGGCAGCAGCTGCTGCAGAACTGTTTCCCGTGTGAGCGGAGCACCCTCAGAGGTGCCCTCCCCTCCGTGTTGGCGTGCAAGGCGAGGTTACAGTCAGGTGCTGTCCTTGCAGGTGTCTCTGAAGCTTCAAAACTGAGGCAGCGATTAGCTGTATCCCTGAGGTCACCTAATACCGGCCGGGGGTACGCTCGAGCAGGAGAGCGGAGAATTGCAAATCATAGAATCACAGAATGGTTTAGGTTGGAAGGGACCTTAAAGATTCCAACCCCCTGCCATGGGCAGGGACACCTCCCACTAGGTCAGGTTGCTCAAAGCCTCGTCCAGCCTGGCCTTGAACACTTCCAGGGATGGGGCATCTACAGCTTCCCTGGGCAACCTGTTCCAGTGTCTTACCACCCTCAGAGTGAAAAACATCTTCCTAGTATCTAATCTAAATCTCCCCTCTTCCAGTTTGAAGCCATTACCCCTCATTCTATCACTACATGCCCTTGTAAAAAGTCCCTCTCCAGCTTTCCTGTAGGCCCCCTTCAGATACTGGAAGGCTGCTATAAGGTCTCCCCGGAGCCTTCTCTTCTCCAGGCTGAACAACCCCAGCTCCCTCAGCCTGTCCTCATAGCAGAGGTGCTCCAGCCCTCTGATCATCTTTGTGGCCTCCCCTGGACATGCTCCAACAGGTCCGTGTCCTTCTTATGTTGGGGGCTCCAGAGCTGGACACAGTACTCCAAGTGGGGTCTCAGAGGAAAGGAGTAGAGGAGGAGAATCACCTCCCTCGCCCTGCTGGCCACACTTCTCTTGATGCAGCCCAGGAAACAGTTGGCCTTCTGGGCTGCGGGCGCACATTGCCGGCTCATGTTGAGCTTCTCATCCACCATGACCCCCAAGTCCCTTTCCTCATGGCTGTTTTCAATCCATTCTTCACCCAGCCTGTATTTGTGCCTGGGATTGCCCCAACCCAAATGCAGAACCATGCACTTGGCCTTGTTGAACTTCATGAGGTTGGCACAAGCCCACCTCTCAAGCCTGTCCAGGTCCCTCTGGATGGCATCCCTTCCCTCCAGCGTGTCGACTGCTCCACACAGCTTGGTGTCAGCAAACTTGCTGAGGGCGCACTCAGTCCCAGCGTCCATGTTGCCAACAAAGATATTAAATAGTACTGGTCCTAGTGCTGACCCGTGAGGAACACCACTCATCACTGCTCACCACTTGGACATTCAGCCATTGACCACAACTCTTTGACTGTGACTGTCCAGCCAATTCCTTATCCACCAAGCATTCCATCCATCAAATCCATATCTCTCCAATTTAGAGACCAGCATGTCATGAGGAACAATGTCAAATGCTTTGCACAAGTCCAGGTAGATGTTGTCCGTTGCTCTTCACTTAAGAACCAACACAGTGACCCCGTTGTAGAAGGCCACTAAATTCGTCAGGCACAATTTGCCCTTAGTGAAATACGCTGCTGTTCCAGGAGGAGGCAAGGGGAGCCGTTGCATCCGTGCCCTCCTCAGGGAAAAAACCACAGGCCTAGGGTGCCAGACTTGCATGGGATGTTAATTTCCTTTGTCTCCTGCAGATGCCCCAAGTAACTTGGAGGCAGTTAAGCCCAAATCCAGGCTTTTGTATGACCAATCATGGGAAACCTTGAGGATAGGTAGAGTTAGACACGTCAGTCCCCTGGAGGAAGAGGCCTTCAGTGTTTCAGATTATGTATCTGCCCTCTCCTATCTCCCCCAGAGATAAATTTTGGCTTTGCTTATAGACACAGGCAAACCATGAACCTGCTCAGCTGTAAATGAAGGTGAAATTTCACCCTCGGCTTGTTAGGTGCCTGTTCACAGCGGGGGATGAAGTTGGATGAGGCCACTGCTTGCTGACCCAGTTCAAAATGGCAATTCAAGTGCTACTTATTGTCATACTCCAACTTTATCATCTGGTTGGGCAAAACGGGACATGTTATTATTTTGGTTACTCTGCTTCACAGTCTGCGTCATGGGGGACTGGGTGATTGCAGTGCAATCTGGCTGTACTACCCATAGCCAAGCAGATCCAGCCTGTCCAAGGGCTTATTTTGCTTCCCGTTCTGGCCCCGCAGTCTATGCTTCCCTTTTACCTACTGCTGCATGATGATTTTAGTGCTGGAAGAACAAATGCAGCAAGAAAAAGGATTATCTGCCGTCTTATCTTTCAGTAGCATCGCAAGGACCTCGTGAACCACGCTGTTGTGTTTCCAAGGAAAATAGCCTTTTTTCCTGCCCGTGTAAAAGTGTCATTTCTCTTTTCCTCCACATTATTGATATTCTGGTGCATGTGTCCAAGTGATTTTCAAAGCCTTTTTCCTATCCAACTCTATTTTGATTTGATAAACTAAGGCTGGCAGATTGGAGAGGGAGCTCTCTAATCCCTCTGTGGTTTGGTACACCTGATAACCGCTGGGCAGCTGTGTCTGCCCAGGAGGGCAAGGCAACAACCCCTCAAGCTCCTCTGCTTTGCAGCTCCAGTAATTATATACATATTAGCATATATATACACAAATAAAATACTAAATAGGTTGTTCCCGCAATGAGTTTTGGAATAGCTCCACTATTTTTTTATGTATATTTAGATATAATTTTTTTTTTTTTTAACGTTATTCCCCTACTGAATTTGGAGAAGGAAAGAACTTCATCCTTCCAAACCTTTTGATCCTAACCTGCTCAGCCGGGGCCAAGTGCCACCACAACTCCAGCTGTCAGGTCAGCAGGGCGGAGCTGACAGTGCCACATTGCTTCACTACCTCCCTTTGGCTTCTCCCTGGGAAGTACAGATCCAGTAGACACACATGCTCCACAGGCTGGAAGCACGTGTCTGTTGTACGCTGCCATGGAAAACAAACACCTCTCATGGATTTCCCATGCATTTCATCCAGCTGTGTGGGAAGGGAGAACCATTTCCAAGTGCTGTCCTGGCTCGGCCATCAGCAGCCCCTTCGGGTCACTCAGCATCCCTGTGCCATCCCGAATCCCCTGTGGCTGGGGAGCTCTGAGCAGTTGCCTCTGCCAGACCCAAGGCTGGACCACCGAGGCCCTGCGGAAGGGACGTGGCCATCCCAACCTGCAAGCGCACCCGGGTCTCGACGCTCGTTACATTTGCACCCACCCATGCGTGTAATCCCACAGATTCCCAATGCTGCAAGCAAACAAATAATTGTCCCGCTCCGCCCGATGCTGCGGCAACCCCAAATGCCTGCACACAGTTTCACTTCTTGCTGTCGTTGCTGCTTTTAATGACGGCTGATGGGCAGCCAGAGAGTTGCAGCCCCGTTAAAGCCACCCCTGGGGACGGCGCAAATAACTGCCGGGCGATGCTGAGACCGCGTTCGGCGAGAGCGGAATCACGAAATCAGAACAGATTTTGTAGAAAGCTTCACCCGGGTAAGTTTAGTCAGTAAAAGCCACAAAGCCTTTGACATGAAAGATGCCCTTACCATTATCTCAGGCAGAGATAATCCCACCTCTTCTTCCTAGCCGGAGCCTTCACCTGCCCCGCAGAGACCCTCCTGTCCATCCTCAGCGTTCCCGAAGCATCTCTCACTACTGAGTAGAGGCAAATCCTCTTGGAGTGCTGAAGCAGCGCTTTCCAACCCACATCTGCGGAAGGTTTTTAAGCAATCTTGCTACCAGGCAGCCAGTGAGCTCAGCAGCTCAGCGAGCCCCGAGGAAACATATCCTGATAAATTAATAGCCACTGTTGAGATTTTCGTAGTGACAACTGTGCACATTTATCAGGTCTCCTCTGATAGGCACTTAACAGGCAACGCTGTATTTGGAAGCAGCAGAATTATCTCCGCACATCTGTTTTTCCAGTTCTGCCAAAGACCTTTCATTTTTCTCTAATAACTTGACCCGTTTGGTTTCTGGCAGGCAACGGCTAAGCAGAGCACTCGCTCTCTGGATCCGTTCCAGTACGAGATGAGGTCAGGACAACAAAGAAAAAGAAACAGCTGGATGGCTACGAGGCAGTGGGAACAAATAGGGCAGGGACCAGGGCTTTTTCTTTCTTTCCCTTTTTATTTATCCGATGGGATTTCATTCCTGGGCATATTTATTCCCCCGGCAGCTAGTATCACCGAAGCGGTGTTTCCTGCACGCTGCTGTTGCAGGGAGTCTCCTGCGGCAGACCGACTGTGCCCACGGCGCAGGTGTAAATAGCACAGCCGGAAAATCCCTCCTCTGGTCGGCGGCTGGGAAATGTGAGGCACAGGTCCTAGGGTTTTCCACTGAGATACTTTATCTCCTACACAAGCACTTTCATCTTGGTTTTGGCAAGGTGGGGCTCATGTTCCCCACTCCCACTTTATTTTTCCATTTCATCACGTTCTCATTAGTCTGCCCGAGGCTTCCCGGGCCGGGGGCTTTCACCTTGCATTTTTCAGTTGGTCTTCTTTCTTTTTTCCAATACTCAGCTAAATCGTCTTAAAGCAGCAAGCAGAAAAATCACCAGCGGGATGGGAAGGAGGTGGAAAAGAGGGGAGGGATGAGGGAATGGAAGACAGGGAGAAGACATGCAAGCACAGGAGAGAGACAGCGAAGCCGTCTGCACATGTTCCCTGTTTGGAGAGTTTCTCTCTCCCTGACCTCACTTTCTCCAGGGCCAGAAATTCCACCTCTAGACTTGCCAAGAAGACAATGCAGCATTCCTCTACTGGGCCACAAAGCAAGTGTGAAATGTTCTGTTTTAATAATTTACAGAACAAAAGGAACACAACAGTCACCGTCTGATTCATATCTGCTGAAATCCAGCAGCCAAAGCTGTGGGAGAGGAGAGACAGATGAAGAAAAGAAAGGAAGAGGAGGTGTGGGTTTGGTTTGGTTTTTTTTCTTCTTGTTAGTCACTGTGGACCTAAGAAAAGACAAGAAGGACCATGTTGGATTATACCAGAGTTCAAGAGCCCCTGGTGCCTTCTCTCTGACACAGCCTCTGGTAGATGACTGCAGAGCAAATACAAGGAACGGTACAACTACAAATGCCATTTCCCCTAGTACATGTCCCCATTTCCCTACCAGAGCCACTTGTGGCTGCATCACTAGGTTTGAAAGCCCTTCACGGACCTTTCTTCCATGTTTTCTAATCACCTTTTGAGTCCGTCCATACTGTTGTCACCCTGAACATTTTATGACAGCGAGCTACGCACGTTGGCACTGTGTGGAGACATACTTCCTTTGGGTAATTTTAAGTCTTTCCTTATTTCACAGAATCTCAGACTGGTTGAGGTCAGAAGGGGCCTCTGGAGGTCATCTGATCTAACATCCCTGCTCAAGCAGGGCCACCTAGAGCCAGTTGCCCAGAACCACATTCAGATGACTTTTGAATATCTCCAAGGATGGAGAGTCTGCAACCTCCCTGGGCAACCTGTGCCAGCGCTCAGTGATCCTCACAGTAAAAAAGTGCTTCCTGATGTTCAGAGGGAGCTGCCTGCTTTAGTTTGTGCCCATCGCCTCTGGTCCTGGTACTGGGAATCACTGGAAAAAGCATGATTCTGACCTCTTTACTACCTCCCTACAGGTATTTATAGACATTGATGAGATCCCCCAGAGTCAAGAAAAGACTCCTGGCTGAAGAGACTCAGCTCTCAGCCTTTCCTCACAGGAGAGATGCTCCAGTTCCTTTGTCATCCCTGTGGCCCTTCACTGGACCTTCTCTCCAATAGCTCCAGGTCCTCTTGCACTTATTTACTTCCATGCAATTCATAATTCTTGTGCTTCTACCTTATCCTCCTTCAGGCATCTCTTTTCCACATCATTGAGTCGTAGTTTACTCAGTGTCTGCTGTCGTAGAAGCCTCTCTGTCCCTCGGTCACCTTTGCCTCCCTTGCTTTGTACTTCTCCAGGGAACCTCAGAAGTGTGCTCACTGCTCGAGGTACAGGTGAGCCATGGACTGACTTACACAGACCACAGAGAGGTTTCCAAAGACTGGGCATGGCAAGCAGAGCACCAGTCTTTGAGATGAGGAGAGAAAGAAGAGTTAGGAAGTGATTTCCCAGTCTTTCTTGGAAGCACTGAAAAGACCAAAGGCTTTGCAAACATGTAGAAAAGGAGGATATGAGTAATAGTCTGCACAGATTCAGCAAGAACAGAGCTGGTCAGACTCATCTAATCTTCTGAGATGAAGTAATAAACCTTGTAGGTGAGGTGGGAGGTGCAGATGCCGTATACGTTGGCATGTAAGTAAGGTTTGTGATACTGTGCCTTACGGTGTCACTATAAGCAAGAGATGGGCACCTGGACTAGAAGAAAATACGAACAGATGGACGCATGACTAGTTAAAACCTTTCTTGGAGGTTAGTTACTCAGGGCATGAGGCGACAAAATAGCCTCTTGTAAGTCTGGTACTGATCAGCATTTCCACGAATGACTCAAAATCCAAGCACAGCTTTTTACGTTTGCAGTGGACAGGAGGCTGGGCCAAGCTGCCAGAAAGCTTGGATGCAGGACTAGAGGTCAAGGCAGACTTGATGAGCAGGAACGAAAGGATGCGATCCAGTGATCCTCCATTGGGATCCTCCTCCAGCCCCCACAGAGAGGACAAGAAACTTTCAGTCTCACCCGTCGAAGGGCTTTTCCCTGCTTATGCCTGCTTTCAGCAGCACAATGCATAGCTGGCTTAAATTACAGAAATTTAATTAGACACCAAGAGAACCTTTCCAGTGTAGTGAAGCACTGGGGTGGACTGCCTGGGAAGGCTGCTGGGACAGGTTGGTCCTCTGTGTGGGGTGATGGGTGAATAGGCGGCTCTATTCCTGCCCTCAGGCAGCAGAGCGCCATAGCTGACCTCTTGAAGTCCTGCTCAGACCTGCCTTTCTGTGGTTTTGATGGTGATGATGCTCCTCTACTCCTGCCGCTCAGGTGGCTGGTTTGACCAGGGCTGAGTATTTTTTCACCTGGTGTTCCCAGGCCCCGGTTACGCAATGACTTCAACACAGCATAAATCCGAGCTGCTACTGGGATGGTCTTGTCCTCTCCCCCTCCAGCATGTGCTTGCTCTTACCCCCTCGCTTGCCTGGCACTGCAGACCACGCAGCTGCGCATGACTCAGGTCAGGAGACTGATCCAGCTGAATACTCACCAGCCGGTGAGGGAGGCAGAAGGAGAGATGAGTTTTCCATTACTTGTTCTGCTATCTCACATCCTTTGTCTGCCCTGTCTACCTTGGATGGAGCAATCGCATCTTGTGCTGTGTTTGGAAGGCAGAGTGGAAATGTAAGGGGATACAAGCACTGGTTTGAATAATTGTTTCCAGACTGAAGGATGTCAAATCCTGGTGTGCAGAGGAAAGCAGTGGCCGAGCAGCTCCTGCTGCCCCTCAGCTGGGAGTGGGGCTGTGCAGAAGCCCTAGGAGATGCCAACCAACACCTCAGAAAGCAATGGATCACACTGGATGGCACAGACTATTTCACCATCAACACAAGGAAGATGCCAGGAAGCCGTTTGTCCCATGTTACAGCCCTGATCCCTGCCCCCACAGGGTCCTGCCCCTTGACCAGAGGCCACCATAAGCCTCATTTTGCACATCCAAAATGTCTCTCTATCTGCCAATGCATTTATTTGCTACTCAGCTAAAACTAACCAACTCTTGTCATTTGGGAGAGAGAGCTTGTTCTTTGTCCCTGAATAAATTTGCTAAGACTCGGAGGGTTTGCCAAAGTTAGGCGAAATTGGCATGTATCACTGAGGGAAGGTGCTGGTGAAGGGATAAGATGAGGAAGATCAAGAAGAAAGAAGAAAAAGAGCTGGTGGAAGCTGTGTCACAGAAAATGCGTTTTAAAGTTACTTGACTTGTTTTAACAGCCATCAGGTAATGAATGAGGCAGCCAAGGGAAGGGTCTTGGCTTTATTCCCAGTCCCTGCTAGACACTCCTCTGGGTGAACAAACGTCGAAGCAGTCTCTATCCTGACACCAAGTGGAGAGAGCTCATAAGCACTCCTGTAAAATGCAATCAAGTGTATGCCAGTGAGGACAGCGGCTGGCCAAGCCACCCCTTCTAGAGTCAGCGAGTCATTGTACAGTTTAAAGGCATTTTTTTGTATTTATAGGATTTTTTTCAAGGTCCTGGCTCTTAGCAGCAGCGGTTTTCAGCAGATATAGTTATACATGACCATAGAATCACAGAATCGCAGAGTGGTTAGAGTTGGAAGGGACCTTAAAGATCACCTAGTTCCAACCCTTCTGCCCTGGTCAGGGACACCTCCCACTAGGTCAGGTTGCTCAAAGCCCCATCCAACCTGGCCTTGAACACTTCCAGGGATGGGGCATCCACAACTGCTCTGGGCAACCTGTTCCAGTGTCTCACCACGCTTATAGTAAACAATTTCATCCTAATATCTCATCTAAAACTCCCATCTTTCAGTTTAAAACTGTCACCCCTCATCACTACAATCCCTAATAAAGAGTTCCTCTCCATCGATGGTGATGATAAAAAACACCATTCTGGGCTCCTGCAGATTTTACCTTCCTATCCCAAGTTTCTACCAGTGCCACATATGGTGAGCAGGCCAGCGTGTGCACGCAGAGCATTCTTACTGGGGACAAGGTGGGTTTCCAGAGCAGTGGGTAAGTCTCAGAGTCACAGACTGGTTGATGTTGGCAGGGACCTCTGGAGGTCATCTGGTCCAACCCCTGTACTCAAGCAGGGCCACCTAGAGCTTGAGGGTCGCCTTGAGGGTCAAGGGGGTTGCCCAGAACCATGGCCAGATGTCTTTTGAATATCCCCAAGGATGTAGAATTCATTGTCCTGAAAGTGAAGAGGAGGGTGCCTTTTCCTTGGGAGGAGGGGCTGGTGCTAGGTTGTGTGAGGAGATGGGCATTGCAGTGTGTGGGGGTGGTCCCACCACGCTGCCAATTAGCTAGGGAGGGTGCACACACCTGAGCCTGACATCTCTCCCAGCACACCTAATTTGCCCTTCCCCGCATACTCCATCTCCAGCATTCCCCCATTTTCTCAGGAGGGGCCAGGGGCTCAATTTCCCCCTTCCCTGCACATCAGACCTCCTGTAGAACCTTCTCAGCATGCAACCCAGACCTTCATCCCCACCTTACCCTGAGCACTTCTAACTCCTCCTGAGCAACATATCTCCTTTTACCTTGGCTCTGGGATTGAGGGGAGAACATTGCCAGATGGGGCTCCCCCATGCATTCAGCATCTGAAGTCTTCAACTTCCCCAACCATTTGAGGTTGTTTTCTCCCTGGGTGTCTTACTCTTCACTCCCACTTTACACACCTCTACTTCTGCCTCCTGAGGGGAAAAAAACCCTCATCATATTTCAAGGCACCAGAAAATCCCAGAAGCTCCAGTGCCAGCCGTGGGCTGAACCTCAAACCCCCAGCCAAGAAGAAGCAGCATCTGGGAGCGCACTGCACCCAAAAGGTGACAGCTTCTTTCACAGGGGGGAAAAATATCTGCATCAATTTAATACAGAAAGGTACTAAACACATCTAGCATTGACCTGTCCCAGCCCTCTGATGGATGACATTGAAAAGCAACATCGAAAGGAGGCACCTGTGGTGATGAATTTATGCAGTGGAAAAGCATTCAGCGGCTGCCCTGTGTTTTAAGTCATCTCCTAATTACTCTACATAGGAAAAAAAAGGAGAGGAAAATGTATCGCGCATGGACTTACCCAGCTGATCCAGAGCAAAGAGGGCTGGGGCACCTTCGGAGAGCTCATTGTCTGAGGGAAGAAGAATAAATGCTGGGAAAGGTCAGCTGGAGAGGGAGGTGTAGAGAGCTGGGGTGACAAGGCTGTTTTAATCACACTGCGGATAAGCTCCTGCTCAGCTGGTTTCCACTTCACCCCTGGCAGCTTTCATATGTGTGGCGTGTTGTTTTTTTTTTTAATCCAGCTGTTACTGAAAAACTTAGGAGTCAGCTCAAGATCGAGACTTGGCAGGATGAACCCTTACCTCCCCCTGCAGCATTGCCAAAGGGTAAGAGCTCTGCTGCCCCGTCCCTGCCCACGCTGGGATCCCCCGGCCGTGCTCCCCTTTTCGGCTGTGCCATGGCTCTCCGCTCCCTTTCCCCAGCTCACCCAGTGCTCAGGGCATGGCCAGGAGCATCCTGCCCACAGCAAAGCTTTCCTGTGTGCTACGGTCTCCTCCAACAATGGCAGCTGGGGTAGATGTAACCAGCAGGAGCAGGGAAATGCTCCAGCTGGGATTTTTCAGAAGCTGAGCAAACCCTTGAGTCATCTGATAATAATATTGCTGTAACTCAGTGCCTGTGGCAGGTTAGATCATGGGCTCTGGAAACTCCTCAGCTGGTGGCATCTCTCACCAAAAGCTCATGGGAGATTATTTTCATCCCAAACCTGATCCCACCGCACGCCCAGCCATCCTTGCCTGCTCCCAGCTGCAGAGCACAGCGCATGAGGATCCGTCGCTGCCAGAAGGACCTGCAGCCACATAGGAGCATACGGCCAACTGTTTAAATGCCATTTGTGCCCTGGAATTGGTGGGGATGTCTTTATTCTCAAACGTTTCTTTCAATGTCAAAATGCTGCTGAATTGCAGAAACTCAATGCAATTTAAAAAAAAAAAAAAAGTTGAAGAGAGTGGTTTTTTTCCTCTTGGTTTTTGGTTTTTTTCCCTTTCATTCCCATGGCACTTGTTCAACGTGTGAGCTAGACTAAAAAACTTTTTGGTCTGGAATCTGTGAACTTCCTAGGGGGGGTTCAAAGAGGATGTTTAAGAAGGGCAAGTGGATGATGCCATATAGTAATCCATACCTGTGACATTTCTAAGAGATCTCACCCCCCATTATAAAATATTGTTAGGGCCATCAGTTAGAAAAGTCTGTGAGCCGCTCATTTAGGAGAGCAACAGGCTGCGTACAAAACCAGAAGCCAATGTCTACCGACATTTAACTGGTTTGGATTTTTATAAACTCCTGATGGCAGTGACTCTGCCCTCCTCTGCTTTATAGACCCAAGCACAGTGCGATCCCAAACCCAACAGTATAACCCAGCCCATAAACAGCAACACAGACAATGCACATGGTGAAGAATTTAGGAAAAAAAACCCAACCCACACCACAAAACCCACCACAAAACCAGAAGCAGAGCTTGCCCATGTGGGCAAAAAGACCAAGAATCCCTGTGCTGGTCCCCTGGAGCCACCCCGGGCTGGGTACCCGCAGAAACAGCAGACGCGCTCGCATGAGGATGCCACCCAGTGCTGCCTGGCCAGGGAGACTGAACCCAGGGCTGCTGAGTTCAAAAGTATAAACCTCCTTATCTAATTCAGCTGTCACGGAAAAGGAGGCGATGCCACATCTCGGACTGTCCCCTTCCCCTTCCCCAAGCATCTGGGCTATCAGCGGGAAGCCGAGGGAAACAGATGGAGATAAGCAAAGCATTTTACCAAAGCAAACTGTTTCCGTTCCCAAGGTGCTGTCATCTGGAAGGCTGTGGGTTTATTTTGGTTGTAGTCCGGGGCACGGGGCGTCCCAGCCAAAGAAGGAGCTTTGCCCAAGGAGGGACAGCTTGTGCTGGCCTGGGGGATGGGGACCTCCAGTGACACGGGTGAGCTGGGTGAGAGCAGGGAGCACAAGTGGCTGCCTCTGCCAAATATTCAAAGGGGGATTAAAAAGCAAAGTGCAGCAAATGGCCGGAAATTAGGTGGAGATGAATCGATAGGAGAAGTAGCTCTGCTGGCTATTTACCATTGCATCTGTCCTAAGCGCTTTCCTGAGACTGGCAGTTTCTGGAGAGCGATGGACCCCCGCCTTGGGCTGGGAAGTCTTGTGTCATGTTAAAGTGGGCTGGAACCTTGAATGGTCCTGCACAGGGAGCACCAGCCAGGGCAGCCCTCGGCCCTCCTGTCACTGCTGGGACAGAGTATCTCCCAGGAGCTGCCTTACATTGTCCCATGCAATTGTGATTGAAGAGAGTAGAAGGTATTTTACCAGCTCTCCTCCTCTCTCCTCAACCATTGTCATCTGCAGAGTCCTGCTTGTGGGGAATGGGGGTGGTCACATCTAGCACAAGTGGCATATTAACTTGCCAAAAGATGGGGGGTTTTTTGGTAAAAGGCCGCTCCAGGGAAGGAAGACAAATCACAGATCGAGTGCCTGTGTCAGCCCGCCAGCTCCCGGCAAGGCACTGCAGCTTGGGTCAGACCTTTCCCACCTTCATACCCAGCACTGCCGTGCTCTGGACATAGCCCAGCAAAAGCCCTGGGACCACCGCGAGCACAGCGAAGGGCAGCAGCACATCGGGAAGACTCCCAGCGTGTACACTGGGCAGATTAACAACCAGCAATTGTGTCCTACCTCCTTTCATACTGGCAAAGGGATGGATCCCACCATGAGACAACCAGTTGGTTTCATCGAGCTTCCAGTTTTCACCAGGGTCCATCTCTGATGTGCAGCATCAAAGATCTGTTTGCAATGCCTCCTGCCGCTCACTCTGGGGAATAACCAGAAGATACTCTGAGTGTCTGTCATGGTCTGCACCATGGCCAGCTGCTGAGAAGCTTCCCTTAGCAGAGGAAAATGTCTTGTCAACATTTCAGGAAAAAAAGGAAAAGAAAAAAAAAAAATCACATGGCTCACAGGGGACTATTGGACCAAGGAGCAGCTGACTCTGCCAAGCCTTGACTTATCACATCGACAAGTCTCCCTGCTGTTGTCAAAAGGCTTGGACCTCTTCCATTTTCTGTTGTCAGCCTGACTAATGCTAAGAAATCCCTAGTCCCTCACAGTATTTGCAGGGATGGGGTTTTATTTCTAAGCAGGAGTATGTGCCACGAGGGTGTCCGTCAGGGATGTGCGTCTCGGCTCTACGTGCCCAGCCTGACTGCTATGGAGTCCTGGTGGTAAGGAGAGGGGGCAGGAGCGCTGGCCCTTGCTCCCGCATCCCAGCCCCTCCGTGGACAGGAATTACAGGCTGGGAGTTGTCAGTTACACATTACGAGCCCACGCTACCACTGGCCGCTTGGCTCTCGCAACCGCCCCAGGTCTGGAGCAATGGCTACGTGCCACCAGGGAAGGATGGAGATCACCGAGCAGTTAAAGCTGGAGCTCCTAACCCCAAAAAAACCCTTTCTGGTGTAGACACTGAATTATTTTCCTAACTATTAGCCACTCGGTGCTGCCCACAGGTTTGCTGCTGCCAGGAGTCCATGGAAATGCGCGGAGGTGTTTTCCCTCCCTGACCCCTCAGACCTGTGCATCCCTTGCAGGGCAGGCACACAGGGGCTTTCCATCCATCCCTAAATTTTCAGAATTACATGGGTTGAGAGGGAATAGAGTCCTTCCAGCGTCAACAACCTCTAATTTATCAAGGAAGCACGTAACAGTGTTGGGATGCAACACAAAGTTACTGCAGAGCTTTTTTGCCTCTATGGGAAGGTGCTGAAGAGGAGGTGACAACATGGACTTTCTCTAACGCTCTCTGAGGCAAACCCAGACCCCAAATGGCACCAATGCAGCTGGTGTCGTGGTGAGGTGAGTCCCCTGAGTCCCACCACACTGGCAGCTGGGCATCGCTACTCAGCCCCTGATTTTCATCGCCACAATTTGTAGGAATTCGTTGTAATTTAATGCCAGCAAGACCCTGAATCCAGGGCGCTCCTGGGAGGGACTGGCAGGTAGCGATGGAGAGACACCATCACACCTGCACTGTTCCCTTAGGAAACCAGGCAAAGAAAGAGAGGGATGTGCCCTGTCCCCACGGGGAAGCAAAGCATGGCTGAGACACACTATTGCATTTCCCAAGGACTGGTACCTCCCATCCACCATCCCATGGATCCATCTGGATCTCGGGGGGCTGTGGGAAGAGGCAGCAGCCTCATGTCAGTGTGTCAGCCCAGGGGCTCCCGGCACGGCACAGCACAAGCCCCTGCCCCGGCACGCTGCCGGGTCTCACCAGGGTGAATCATGGCTGTGCCAGTGCTTCCCTGGCCAGCCAGACCTGCGAGAGGTCATTTCACACGGTCTCTTGCTCAACACCTTAATTAGGTAGAATTAAATACTCGTGTGTATGCATTTGCTGAGCAGCAAACAGGACAGGTCACTGTTGCGTGCAGGTGGAGCTTGACTGGGTTTTTTTAATGTAGCAAATTCACCTGAAGTGCAATTAAGAGGAACAGAGACTCTGGGTGAATTTGGGTTGAATATGTAATTAAGTTTAGCTGAGAGAGAAAGACAAAAGTTTTCAGAAAAGCTGAAAGGCTCCATTTTGACATTTAAAGAAATGAAACTTTTTTTGTTGTTCTTTCAAATGACGTTTTGGATTTGAAAGTGACCTAGTTTGCTTTGCTTTGCTTTTTTCTTCTTCTATTAAGTTATGAAAAGCACTAAATAATCTCAAACCAGAATGTCTCGTGCAATGCTTATGAAATCAAAGAAGAAAAGAAACATTCTCCTTTAGGGGGTGACCCAAAACAAAAAGTATTTTCGATTTTTCTGTTCAACCACTGAAATGAAAAAAACTATTGTTTGTATAGCTCCACTGCTGAAAGGCATCTCGTCAATGCATCCTCCTGCCAATTTATTCTTTCCACCTGCCAAGGGAGAGGTTTGTCTGTGAGTTCAATAAAAGTATGAGAGAGAAAGAGCGAAAGGGCAATTTACCAATGCAGCATAGAAGATAAAATGGCTTTTCGATATTCACTCATTTCTCTGAAGGACAGAAAAAGCAAACCTCTGGACCTCAGCTCTTTGCCCACTGTCCCACTCTGTTCAGAATCATATAGACATGAAATCATACTGACACGAGTCCTGACCTCCCATCACATGGAAATTTAATTGCAAATGTAAAACTTCTGACTTTACCAGTGCATAAAGTCCAACCAATATTAAGGAACGCCAAAGTCAAAATTTATTAGGGAGAACAATATCGGCAATGAGAAATCTCTAGAAGATCATAAACCTCAGTCATTGCTGTAACTTTGGTGCATCCATCCCTTCACGTGAGAGCACAGCAGAACTTGGTGTCAGCAGGGGTCCCTAAGGTCCTCGTGGCCAGTGTCACAGGATCAGGGATGGGTTTGTGGTCCCTGTCTCACCACAGAGCACCCACCGTGCCCACCCTCCTCTGTGGCCACCCAGCATGATGGGATGGGAGGGAAAGGGATGGGTACCAGGGCCCAGTAGCTGCATTAATGTTCATGCAATAGACTTCTCATTACAAGGCAGAGCTGGAGAAAGACGCATTGCTGCTCAGCCTGGTGCCTCACAGGGGCTGGAATTTATGCTCTGGCTGCTCGAAGCACTTAGCCTTGTTGCAGTCAATATCCAATACCTATTGCCTCCATCTTTTAAGACAAAGACAAATCAAATGTCTGATTTTCCACAGTGCCTGCACTCAGATCCTGTGTTCAGTCCTCACTCAGGGCAGGGGGAGCTCATTTTACACCCTACAGCTTCAACCAGTCCTCTAATTAAAACAAGATGAGAAAAGACTTGACATTCCTGCTCTATGTCATATACAGATACAATACAACAAATAATGGGGGGGGAGGGTGAGACACCTTTCACTTCACAGCTTTTGTTATACCTCAATAGCCCCCACATGGATCACAAACCACTGTCCATTTTCAACCTAACCTGCAAATCTCTTCCAAACTGCAAAATAAAATAGCATAACATTGGGATGACCACTTCAGCGATATTTTACAAGCCCTCTAATCTGTAAGAAGTGGCTGTCAGAGGACAAGCCCCATTTAAGCTCCTCTTCCGGAGCATTTTCAGCTAAAGACAATCTGCCATGCAGCCTCTCTGGGCACTCAACAGCTGCACAGGGATTTTTTTTTTTTTTTAGTATGGTAAACTGCAGACTTACACGGCCAGAACAGCAGGAAAATAAAAGTTAATGACCTGAGACTAACCCAGACAGACAAGAGATTAAAGCATCAAGCTCCAAACACTCCAGCACGCAAGGGCTTGATCTGGAGGACCTGAAGAAGCTGGCAGCGTTTGCCCAAGCATTGCCCTCAAAACTGGCTCCATCCACGTGGCTCACCAAAACCAGGCACCGCCAAGCGGAGATGGAGATGGTGTATGAAGGATCTCCCATTTCTCTGAGCTATCACATCTCCTTGCATATGGCTCAACTTCAGAGCTCTGGCTGCATCCACATACTTGACTGAGGTAAAAATCAGTGACATCTTCCAGAAGATGCAGAGTTAGCAACTTGTCCTCTCCTCCACAAGGAATGAAGGAGGGCATAGTTTTGTGGGATGCTCAGTCCAATCTGACCCAGGCATTGCTAAGGTTGGTGGCCACCTAGGGCTGGTAATAACCACACAGCACCTTGCCGGTCCGAGCCCCCAAAGCAGTACGTGGAAGCCCTTTTGTGCTTAACCCGTAGCCCTTTGTTTAGATAAACAACATTTTGAGCCCCTTGTAGCACGTAAGAAGAGCTCATGTGTGAACCTTTCTGAGCAGGATCTGGCCAGGGGTAGTTTGGCAGTGTGGCGTGCACACAGCTGGTTCCTGGGCAGCAGAGCAGCCCCAAGCCACACCATCACAGGGCTTGGTGACCAGGCTAGGATGGGTGACTGTAGAGTCACCACCAGCACATCGCAGCCCAGTGTAAAGGGAGAGTGAGCATTGGCAGGCATTGGGGTAAGAGAAAGGGCTACACAACAGATGAGGTGGCCACCAGCCATAGGAGGTCTGGTAGATGGGGCAGCAGGGAGGATGCTGAGGAGACTGGGATTGGGTACCAGTTTGGTGAGGGAAGACAAGTCTCAGTTTCTGCTCATGTTGCAAACCCTACAGTGGGGCCTGGCCTTTGCTAGTGTGTTTTCCAGCAAGAGAGGGCACCGACCCTAACCTGTGCCCCTGGGAAATTTCTGGGGTTTGGGATGGACATTCACCATGCCAAAGGGGTGAGGTGGGCAGCCAAGGCAGGACTGAGGCTGAGGCAAGAAGCAGGGACTGAAGACGGGAGCTTGGTCCAGCTGGAGAAGAGGGAGCAGTCTTGCAGCAGCCACATGTGGGACTAAATGCTACGAGTCACACCCCTTTCCCTGGGATCTTGCAAAAATACTCGGATGGTGACACAGCCTTCCTCTCGTCACACTCACCAGAATGGTATATACATCCTTACGGTGTCTGTTCCAGCCCAGTGCTCACCGGAATGGTATACACATCCTTATGGTGCCTGTTCCAGCCCAGTGCTCACCAAAATGGTATATACGTCCTTACGGTGCCTATTGAAGCCCAGTGCTCACCAGAATGGTATATACATCCCTACGGTGCCTGTTCCAGCCCAGTGCTCGCCAGAATGGTATACATATCCCTACGGTGCCTGTTCCAGCCCAGTGCTCACCAGAATGGTATACATATCCCTACGGTGCCTGTTCCAGCCCAGTGCTCAGCAGAACGGTACATAGATCCTTACGGTGCCTACACGGTAACCCAGATTTTTCCCACTCCCAATGAGTCCAGAGAAGTTAAAGCATCCCCTGACCCTCAGTTTTGCTTGGAGCAAAAATTTTATGTGTCAAAAAGGCCACGTATGTCAAATGTGGGAGCGGTGCCGAGGTGAAGTCACACCGCTGGGGCAAGCAGCAGCGGCTCTTGAGCAGGTATCGCTGCCCTGCGGAGGCGTCGCCTTTCTGCCCCCGCGTCTCCGCAGCGATTCATCTACCCAAGGGCAATGCGAGTGAGAATGAGAAGGTCTGACCGAGCCTTTCAGAGCTGAGCAGGGCAGGATCAGGCCTTGGAGGGGGACATCCCAAACCCATGTAACTGGGAGCACGATGGCCACAGTGAAGGGCACAAGGTGACAAACTGCTTCCCCCATAGCGCAGAGCTCAGCCTGACAGCTGTCTTTAATCACCCAGTGCTGTTCTTTACTGCCTTGGATGTGCTCTCCCTTAATTAGCCCAAAAGGTGATTAATGAGGTATTTGTTAATGCCATCATTCAAAAGGCTCTATTTGTAGCTAGTCTGAAAGAGTTTTTTTTTAAAGCGGCGAGTTTCAGCCAACTGGCACAAACCACGATCACAAGTTAATTACATGATCTCATGGCAGTTATCTCGAACTAATACATCATTAATCTGATCTTACGACACCTAAAGGAAAAGCCCAGAGCCAAGAAGCACTTGAAGGCTCCACAGTCCCCAGGACAGGAGCTCTTTTTATAAAAGCTGCAGGTTTACACACAGCAGACACATGTCAGGACAAGCTGCAAGTCGTATCGCTCCCCTCGCCCCAGCGAACAAAAACACTCAGGGGCCATGAAACACGCAATCGCCTCCGAAGGGAGCCTTCCTGAAAGCGCAGACACCATCCCCCTGCTTTGGTTCAGGGCTGCAAGGATGGTCAGAGAGGGAAGGGGATTAGGGGCAGGACCCTGGCATTGCTGAGGGATCCCAAGGCATTTTTGATAAGCCCTTTGTATTTTGAAGCCCTTTTGGAGGACTTGTCACAGTCTGGTCTGAGGGGACATATTGGCAGGTGCATAGTTTCAAATCACCTGCACTGATGGAGACAGGAGCTACAAGCTCCTCTGTATCATCTGTAT
Organism: Chionis minor; assembly: GCA_013398295.1. NCBI lineage: Eukaryota > Metazoa > Chordata > Aves > Charadriiformes > Chionidae > Chionis > Chionis minor. The sequence continues at coordinate 321,100 of VZSF01008486.1, read as the reverse complement.
CCCTTTAGATGTAAAGGCAGAAGGCAAATCAATAAATACATCCCTATTTACATGTCATGATTTCTTTTGAATAGCCCATCCTTAGCTAGGGGCACACATCTATGCACATAGCCAGGAAACAGAACAAAAGCTTGAAAAGCTTTAAAAATGCTAACTTTAATTGCAGCCAAGCTCTGCCTCACTGCTGAGCAAAGGTGCCCCCCGAAAATGTCCCAAAGGATCAACTTTCCTGCATGGCAGGACACCAGGAGCCACCTCGCAGTGCTGCTGCCACTGGCCACCGCTCTGATGGCAAGGTACAGGAGACGCTGGGGGCATGTGTCGACCCTAATTTGGGGTGGTTTTAGGATCCGTAACGTCCTCCAAGTTACTGCACGGAATAAAATTTCTCTTTCTTACTTCTCTGGTTTTCTTCCAAAATCAGCAAATTGAGTGGCAACTCGACAATTCAAATGTTAAAGCACTTGAAGCGAAGGCTGTGTCTCCCTTTGTGTCTTTTGCAGAGCTGTTGGGGCTAAACTAGCGATACCAGACACCACCACGCTTCATTTTTGCCAGTTATCTTCACAGGCAATTAGCTGCCAGGTTATTTTACCCATAACAATCACTTACCTATTTAAGAGATGATAATTTCTCTCCGCTGCTCCCGTGACCTCTCAGAAAGCACACGACTGCCTTTTTTTTTGCATTCATAGTAGAAAACCTTCCCACACTGGCCTCAGTTTGGGCAAGATCTTTCAAAAAATGGCGAAATAGAAGTGGTAAATGTTACCTGACAAAGCACCCGGGATTTCTCTGGCGACAAAAAGCCTCCGTGCCTCAGTGCTGCAACACCAAAGCTTTCTCGGGGAAATGTTTGTCCTCCGCTGGGCAAGGGCTCCACGAAAACTATGCAGCCATTGCCTGGACTTGCTTTGGTTTGGGTAGGTAAGTCACAGGAATTCAGCTGCTCTTCTGCGTTCAAAGAGCTTCGAAATGCTCTACACCACCTATCGGCATTATGGTTCCCACAAGTATGCGAGGTATGCGTTTGTCTTCCTGAGTCATATAATTATCTTTGGGAAGGTAACCTATGGAAGCCCAGCAGAGGGGAAAAAAAATCCAGAACTGGCCATGCAAATCCCTCGACCGTCAGCAATAGCTCTGCAAGGAGATCACCTTGAACAGAGGCTTTGCTAATTCATATGTCCCAAACATCAAAAACTAGCGGAGATGCTGGGCTGTCCGCTTTTGTTCCTGCCTCAGAAATGTAGAATCATAGAATAGTCTAGGTTGGAAGAGACCTGTAAGGTCATCAAGTCCAACCATCAATCTAACACTGCCAAAACCACCACTAAACCATGTCCCTCAGCACCACCTGCCTTTCTTGGCGGTTTGCAGCAGTACGTGTGGGCAGTGCCGAGGAGAACGAGCGGCACGGTCTCGAAAGCAGCCACAGTGCTGGAAGAGCTGATCTGAAGCTGGGTGGGTCGCACAGGTTATGGGGTGGCGTCTGGCTAGGAGGAAAGGTAGGGTGAAACAGTCCCTGATGACTGCTGTTAATGGAAGCTGAGTCATCAGTGATATGGGCTGAAAACATGATGTGATGCGGCACTGCCTGGGCGAGTTACATCTTGATAAGTATGGCGGTGTCTTCCTGGGTTTTCCCATGAATCAGAGGCACCTGGGGAAAGGTGACACCAGGAAACAGATCTCTGCCATGATCAAATGGCACCTCAGGCAGTCTCAGAAGAGGGATAGATACCAGGAGAGAACGGGATACCACATAAGGTGGTGGTGTGGTTTGGGCTGGACTGGCCACTAAAACGAATGGCATAGGCTTTCACATTTCTCTCACAAGTGAGAAAAGAATGAGAGACCTATGAGTTGAAAAGAAACTAAACCACTTTAATGAAATATTAATAATAATATTAATAATAAAACAATAAAAAGAAAATATAATATTATTAATGAGAAAATAATGAAAGACACAAAACCAGTATTAAGCTCCCAGGATGACGATCATGTCACCATCAGGCACCAGGAAAGTCCCAGACTGGACTCAGTGACAAATGTGTCCTGGATTTGGGATCTGGATTCAGGAATGCATGGATTACAATCAAAGGCAGATGACCAGACAGAGTCTTCCTCTGGCACTGGCCATTGAAGAATGAGCTAACCCTTTGATTCCTCAGCTTTTATACTGAGCATGAGGCAGATGGGGTGGAACACCCTGTTGGTCAGTTTGGGTCACCTGTCCTGTCTGCTCCTCCCCACAGGTGGGACCCCTCTACGCTTTTCCACTTCTGAGCCTCCAATGGGGCAAATAACAAAGTTGGCTGCCCTTGGGTGTTATAGCAATAAGTATAAGCAGGAACTTCTCTGCATCCCATTCCTTGACATCAGCTATAAATACAGGTCTTATCACTCTGGAAGCGGGCTACTATCTGAAAAATACACCATTAATTTCAGAGAGTTCAGTTAATTAGAAGAAGCTTAGCTGAAGAGTAAAATTACTGAGAAGAAAATGGGTTTTGTTTTACCTCAAACCAGGACAGGTGAGCTTCCCAGAGAAGCCCTTTCTGCCAAGCATAAGGGAGGATAAAAGGCTGAGAATGGAAAGCAAACAGTGGAGGGGGTCTTGATTGCACCCTTCAAGGGAGAATACGGGCTTACCATGGAGTGAGTGGCTCCAACAGATGTTCACACTGCTATGTTTTGTCAGAGTTGTCAGTGTTCCCAGATATTTTATAACAGGGACATCTCAGAAATGAAGGTCCAATTTGTGCATGACAGCAGCAAGCTCACTTGAGTGCACGCAGTCCTCGCACCTGAGGGAGATGTGAATGAATCTTGGGTTTTGCTCTGTCTCCCAAAAGACCAGCTCCATCCATCATCTCTCTTGACAGCTTACAGTACTCAGGAAGTGATTTCAAAATTATGAGCTCAGATGTGAAGGACTCTCAGCCACTAGGTTAGACAAGAACCCTGATACCTGGGAGGCAAACTGCTCCCATTCCCAGCACCAGGAGGGCTTCGAGCACCCATGTGCACTGAAGGACAAAGAAAAATATTCTGTGCAGCCTTTGAGCCCACTCTGACTGGTGACCTTTGCTTTTTCCTCTAGGGCTTGGTTTTATCACCCCATCCCAGCTTTGGCCAGCATTGTCTAATGCTTCTGACACTATCTGGCTGCGCTTTGTGTGGTGTGAGCAGGTTGGGGGGCTGCCAGGCATGAGGTGGGTCACAGGTTGCCTGTGCATTTAGGAAGCCAGCAGGTCCAGGAGCAGCAAACATCAGCAAAGACCTTCAAAGACCCTGCCTTCCCACACCTCCTCCAGAGGCATGTCTCAGCTCTGACCACAAAGGAATAAACGCCTGGGCTCTTACCAAGAGGTGTTTTGGGGACTGCCAGCACGGTGCCAACTGGTGCCAGCTGCGGCGGCAGCCGGTGTGTGGGGTGGTGAAAGAGTCAGGCTGTGCCACCACCTGTGCACGGGTGAGGAGCTGAGGGCAGCCCTGGCTGTGCTGGCATGTCCCAAGGCCAACCTCACATCCAGGCTCACCCACCACAGCTGCAAAGCAGCAGGGGCAGCCCTGGCAGCGTCAAAGCTTTCCCACCAAGCCTCCGGGATGCTGGTGCCCCAGGATGCATCCTGAGGACAGGGATACCGCAAGGCTTAGACTCTCTAGTGGAAGACAGTTGGAGAAACCACTTCACTTAGAAGTCAAACAATGGATGTATGTGGAATGGAGGCTTTGGACAGGCTGAGAGACTTGTGGTTGTTCAGCCTGGAGAAAAGAAGGCTCGGGGGAGACATTATTGAGGCCTTTCAGTACTTAAAGGGGGCCTACAGGAAAGATGGAGATGGACTCTTTATCAGGGAGTGTAGTGATAGGACAAGGGGTAATTGTTTTAAACTGGAAGAGGGGAGATTTAGATGAGGTATTAGGAAGAAATTCTTTACTGTCAGGGTGGTGAGACACTGGAACAGGTTGTCCAGGGAAGTTGTGGATGCAATTCCATCCCTGGAAGTGTTCAAGGCCAGGTTGGATGGGGCTTTGAGCAACCTGCTCTAGTGAGAGGTGTCCCTTCCCATGGCAGGGGGTGGGAATTAGATGATCTTTAAGGTCCCTTCCAACCCAAACCATTCTATGATTCTATGATTGTATGATTGTATGATTAAGCTTGCTTTGTAAAAAAAAGTCCTACATAAAGGGCTTGTAATTACAGTGACACTGAGTCCGGATGGCTTTTCCAGGCCTGCTGACATGGGACACACTCTTCCCCTCCTCCCGTCATGTCCGTGTGGGGCTGTGGTTGCCCCACCACAGCACAGGCTCATTGGCTCCTGCACAAATGTCCAGGGGAGCCAAAATCACCGTGCAAAAAGGTGTGCAGCTGGCGCCGCGTACTTCACGGCGCTCCACGGCTCTCACACTGTGAGCCATGAGCCGGTGGCACCGATCTGCCTCGCGGACAACTGAAGCAGATGGTTGCAGCCCAAGCCGATGAGCGGCGATGAGCACTCATTGCACAGCACCTGCTGCAGAAGGGTTTACCCACAAAGGGGTAAACCTCTCTCCCCACCCTGTGCTGGGGGCATAGGGTAGGTCTGGATGTCACCAGCCTCCTCTGTCCCTTCTCCAGCCACATCGCCTCAGCCTTGCACCCAGTTGCTCATGCCCAAATTCCCGCCCCTCACAGCTCATCCTGCTCACCAGTTCTTCTGAACTGGTGGGGATAAATGTCTTCACATCAGGGCCTGTCTTCTACTAAACATCTGCCCAGCTGCAAGCACTGCGCTCCACCATGAGAGCGGGGTGAATGGAGAGAGATGATCACACCAGGCAACGGGATGAGAAAGGCCACCCCACTGTGGCTGGCAAATTCTGTCTGAAAACAGACACTTTTTTCCTAGGAAAGCCTTTCTGGGCACCACCTCACAGGGCAGCTCATGGATGTGGTTGGGTGGGAGCTTGTCCATGTCCTGAAGACTGGTGGGGTGCTGCACCGCCACCTCTTGAGCAGCAGCGGAGCGCCATGGCTGAGGGCTGGTTTGTCCCCTGTCCCCATGCACGGCACACGTCACCCTCTCCCATTCAGTTACACTGCCGGGTTACTTGTGCTGTTGGAGGGAGAGGAGGGAAGTGTGGCTGGTGGGAGGAAGGAGATAAATCCAGGGCCATCCACAGGGAGTGGGGGATCCAGGTGACTTGTGGGGCAGGCAGAGACGGTCAGCAGCTCTTGGGTTACGCGGCAGTGGGAGAGTCCGAGCAGAGCTCTGTCTCACCAAGACCCTGATGGACAGCACAGCCGTCATCCCTGTAATTTTCTCCCTGGTGAAGAACAAGAGCAGGCTGAAGCTTCTTTGCTCAAAAACCCAAGTGCGTCAATCAATGCAATCGAGGCTCAGGCAGGATCTCTGCTGGCAGATGGGAAACACTTCAGCTTTTTGTTTAAGCTGCAGTATTTTTCAGCGGACTGAGTTAGACATAAAATGCTTACAGCTCTTTCTTCAGAGGAAGCTGCTTTTGGGGATGTCATTCTGTGCTAAACTAAATCAGAGCTCTGCATGGAAAAATAAAGAGGGAATCCAACAGGCCTCTCATCGAATGGCTTCCCCCGGATCAGACAAGAGCAGAAAAGGGGTTGGTAGGGCGACGGTGGTGGAGTTACGTGGCAAAACCAGACCTCAGCAGCCCATGTAAAGGATGCCTTGTCTTTCCCTACTTGCCTCCCATAGATGTCCTTCCCTGTGTGGCTGCATATAGGGGATATGGCATCCCACACCTGGTCTGCCTTCTAATGCGTCTTCCTTCAGTTCAGGGTTAACCCAGCACCTTTGCTGCCTGCGGCTCAGCCACGCATGGCTCTGGCCTTCCCCAGTCCCGTATTTCACCATCCGAGGGCAAGCCCGCGCTCGCTCCCGGCTCAGCCAGCACCCGGCGCGCCTGTCCCCAGGCAGAAGAGACTCCACAACACCCACAACCAAACCTGTTCCAGCGCTCTCTTACTCTCAAAGTAAAGAAGTTTTTCCCCATGAGATGGAATTTCCTGTGTTCCAGCTTGTTCCCCTTGTCTTGTCACTGGGCACCACTGAAACACCTCATGTCTTGCCGCTAGGGTAAAAGAAATGCATCCATCAGCCACTTTCGCCCGGTTTTCTCCTGGCTGCCTGTCATTCCCTGCAAGCTGTGCAGTGGGATGCTGCGGTCACCTCCCACCCCGCATTCTCTGCAGGTCCCTCTTCTAATAGCAGGAGGACCTGGAGGCATTCAGGTCTCGGCCCCACCTGACACAGGGTCCCCTCTGCCCGCTGGCATGGGAGGAGCCAGGGCTGCTCGCTGGGCAGGAGGGTGGCACAATTATAAGCCCCCACCACTAATTAGCAAGGGCTTGGCCACAGTCTCAGACATGGCACGGTGGGAGATGAGTCCCTGTCACCAAGCCCCAGCCTCGCTCTCTTCAATTCTTGTGAAAAACTGGAGAAGACCTTGGTTTTGCTCCACTTCAGAACAAAACCGAAAGCTGAAACTTCTAAATATCTCATAACTGAGAAATGCTGTTTTCCAGCCAGGTCTACTTGCTGCTTAAGAAAACAAAACTGTCTCCACCATAAAAATATCAGCATTGCAGTGGCATTTGTTCCAGCTGAAGTGCAAAGCATGCCAGCTCCTCTTCTCCTTTCACATTACTGCTTGAGTATTCTTTCGACTCGTGCTTTGTAGCAATAAGGGGATTTTGATTTGTGCATGTTATTTAAACTCTCAGCAAGGAACCAAAGTAACAATTATCCACCCCATGGTCTGGTGATTCATGGGAGACTCTGACAAACACAGTGATGCCGTGTAACCAGTATGAGCTATCAATGAGGAACAACAATAAAGAAAGTCTGCTCAGGTCAATTATAGAAGAACAGCATCCAAGAGGATGTGTCCAGCTGCATCCTGGAGACTGAGACACTGGGTGATTTAGTTATCCCTTGAGGTAATACACAGCCAATTATTGCTTTCGCACTGAAAAAATCCATCCACATAACTGAAAAACTGACCAGCAATCCAACAGCTGTGGGCAGCACTTCTCAAATGGAAACAGGTCCAGATGTGGGGCGCAGAGAAAACTCCTCAGGTCGTCGATGTTCTTCCTGTTGTCTTCAAGAGATGATGGACCAGACCCTCCCAGTTGCAACAAAGTGAGTGTATGGGGATAACTTTGTCTTTTTACTGTATGATACACAATAACTGCCCTACACTTCTTAATAGCCAGGAAGACACCTCCTTTAACAGCAACATTTGTGATGCTGCCAACGAACTAAAGCTTTACCAGGCTGCTCACCGTAACGGTCAATCCTGTCCACTTTGGTCACTGTGATTCTCTCATCAGAGACAACTTGGACATGAACACTTTTCAGAGTTTTGTGGGTTTTTTTCCCAACCACTCATAAATGAAGGATAAGCTTGAAATTCTATTAAATACATTAAATTTTGACCGACTCCCTCTCCCCTAAGGAAACCAACTGCTCTCAAGCCTTTTTCTGTTCTTTCTGCAACCCACATGCAGGAAGCATGACTGGTGGGTGTGAGCAAATTGGAGGCACTTTGGTTTTGGGTATGGAGCAATCCCATGGCTCTTCCCCAATAGATGGTGTGACAAAGGCTGCCCTTTCCCTTTTCCCTCCTCCCAGTAAGCACTTACCCCAAGCTCGCCAGCACTGTAGCTTAAAAAAAACCTGCTGGCGCTCCTTGATTCCCTCCAAACTCAGTTCCTTCCCTCCCCACCGAGCAGGCAGTGTCTTCTGCAAAGCCACCTTCCACCCTCCTATGGGGACAGTGAACCACATTGGATGTACAGTTTGGGTTATCTGAAAAGCCAAGAATTAGTCTTTTCCTCCAAGATTTTTTCATGAAGGATGAAACATCGCATATGTGCCCTGGATGAGAACTGAAGGAGACCAAATCTACCTCTTTTCCCCCATGAGCAAGCTGTAACACCTCATTCTTGGCAGTCTGCAGCTTGGGCTGTGCTGGTGGGGTTTCCACTGCTCTTTTTTTCCCAGGCACTGGAGCCTGCACACCAGCCTCTGCAGTTTTCCGAAGGACTGTCATTTCTGTCAGCAGTGACCAGGACACACAGAGCCCTCAGGGCTGCTCCCTGCCCGTGGAAGAGCCTTGTCAGTCCAACATTGCACACAAGGGAGTCAGCAGCAGCTCCCACAGCCCCTACACCCACCCCGCTGCCTCCCAAATGTCAGGGAAATTGCTATTTCCCTGGAAAATATCGATTAATCCTTCCCCCCCCCCCCCCCCCCCCCCTACCACTCACACCCCACACAAAAACAACAC
>VZSF01008486.1:259710-312759 GCA_013398295.1 Chionis minor | reverse complement strand
CCCCCCCCCCCCCCCATTTCACAAATGTACCACTTTCAACAAAATTTCTGCCAGGAAAAGTTTCTCAGGCTGAAATTTTTAGCCCACCTGTGGGAAAGCCACCTGGGAGGCACTAGCAGCTAGTGGTGAGGGCAGGTCAATGGTGGGACCTCAGATGGCCTGTTTCAAATGCACATCTCAGACCTGAGCTTGCCACATCCTTAACCCCTTATGCTCTCAGGCTCTAACTCTTTTCCCAAAAAAATCAACAAACCAAATAATTCAAAGATGAGATTTGGTCCTCCTGAGAAGTGGGGGAAAAGGGTAAAGCTAGAAAGGTATTTCTTCCCAGCTTAGGCTGTTTTACTCTCAGGGAATGTTATCCACATGTTTTCCATGATGTCTGCATGTCCCAAGCCAAGATTACACCATTCACACTGTGGCTTCCCTCCACCACTTGGCTCTGGGAGACGAGAAGGGCTACAGGCTTCAGCGGGTGTTTACCAGCCTGCGGCCAGACCGAACTGCAGAGGTGATGGTTGTCCTGTGCTAACTGGGCTCAAACCTTCTGCCCACCCATGTCCTGCCCACGAAGCAACATGCATAGCTGTGACTGCTTTTTCCTCACAGCAACAAACGAGTCCATCCTCACAAACAAGAACCCCCCACCCAAGCACCTTCATGTCAAATGTCCCGTTCCCCACAGCTCATCCTGCTTGCCAGACTGGTGGGGGAAACATCTTCACATCAGGGCCTGTCTTCTACTAAACATCTGCCCAGCTGCAAGCACTGCGCTCCACCATGAGAGCGGGGTGAATGGAGAGAGATGATCACACCAGGCAACGGGATGAGAAAGGCCACCCCACTGTGGCTGGCAAATTCTGTCTGAAAACAGAATTCCTTTTTCCTAGGAAAGCCTTTCTGGGCACCATCTTGCAGGGCAGCTTGTGGATGTGGGTGGGTGGGAGTTTGTACATGTCCTGAAGACTGGTGGGTGCTGCACCGCCACCTCTCGGGGGCAGGAGGGGAAGGAGGGGGTGGATGGGAAGCTGGCTGGGGGTGCTGCCACCCTTCCAGCATTTTTGTGAAACTAGCCCTTTGTTTCCCTTGTTTTCCTTTACCGGCACCCAGAGTGGAAACAGTCATCTCCGGCCCCATCCAACAATTTGTTTTGAACAGAACTTTCTCTTCTTTCCTTTGCAGTTTTAAAGACAAAAACAACAACAAAAAAAAAGTAACATCCATTTAAGTCCACACCGGAGTGGGTTTTCTTTCCTCCTCCAATTTGTCAGTTCAGCAGCCAAACCAAACACAGCCGTCCCCACGCCTGCTCTCCGGGCACTGCTGGATCAATAAATAACTCCGCTCCATTCCCAGCTTACCTTGAGAGGTCTCTCCTTTCCCTGTTGGCCATATCCAGCTCTCCTGATGTGAGTTTGCCCAGCCTCAGGAAACTTCCCATCTCCTTCCCCGCCAGCTCTGGTGCTGCTCCACCTGCGCAGCGATGGCTCCGGGGTCTGTCATGGAAACGGGTGTTGGGTGGCATTGCTTGGGACGGGATTCAAGTCTACGTGGTGGTGGTGGTGGAGTTATTCCTGGCTCACGTCAGCCTGTGTGGGCGCAGGACTCAGTGCAAGGAGCTAATAAGAGCCTTTGACATCACTGGTTAAATTCAGGGGATTAGCACAGTCCTAAAATGGTCTGGAGGAAAGCTACTGCCAGGCTGGCGGGAGAGAAGCAGAACCCTGCAACCACCTCCCACCCCAAGCGCAAGGCGGGGGACGGAGCCAGGAGTCTCTGCGCCAGTCCCACTGCTACGCCACATCATCCCTTCCAAAAAAATCCAACCCAGCAAGGTGCACCGTGCTTTACCGAGGCACAAAAGCAAAGGGCATCCCTGGGCTTGCCTGTGGTGGGGCCGTGGGGACCCCTCCTGAAATCACCCAGCCCCATGGAGCAGCTGGCCCTGCTCCGCTGGTTGGGGCGGAAGGCTGCAGGGTGATGGAGATGCCCCCCATGTGGCGGTGGTGTGGGAGAGGAGGTGACACCGGGTAGCTCCCAGCCCACAGACTCCCCCAAGAGCCTCCCGCAGCCACCGCGTCCCCTCCCCAGGGGATGCTGCAGGTCTCACCGACCAGCCCCGCACCATTAGGAGCATACCTCCAAAGAAAAGGGATGGGAAACAGTCACAAAAGTGGCAGGTCCCCCCAAATGAAGAAGAAGAAACTCTAAAATCCCAGAAGAGTCTCTGAATCCTAAGTCATTTGTAGAGGCGGGTGGAAGCTACAGTAATGTAGTTGCAATGCAGGTTGGCTTTGGCAACCTCAGTACTTACAGAAGATGGCTTCTACAATTTATGGCGTCTTTCACGGATGCTTTATTATTTTCTCTTGATTCCTTGTTGATTCTTGCAAGGCCCTCTGTAATCTTTGTGTGAAGAACATCCCAGAAAGCTGTTGCAATAACACCTTTGAAGTTTCACACACTGTCAGTATGGAGATCATGGGACACCCACGTTCAACATGACCAGAAGCAGCTCCTCTCTGTTTCTGAGGGTACCGTCTTGCATGAGCAGCTGCAGTCGTGTGGCACCTGATCAATGGAGACTGGAGCATTCCGGGTGCAAGCCATCTGTTTGCTTTCCTGAAGGAGTAGCTCTGCAGCCACCAAACAGCCGGTGAAACAGCAGCCGCGGGGAAGCAACCAATTACAGCCAGACTGTGAGAAACGAGATAACCCTTAATTGCTTCCTCGGTACTTGTCCCTAGCCTGTGCTAATACCAAAAGGCAGTGGAGCTAAGCAGGCTGACGGCCCTCAAGTTGTTGTTTCTGATATCAATGATGCCTAAGAGTACACTAGCGTAATCCGGCCGACAAGTTGTAGAGCTTGTTATTAGTATAATGAATTTTTCTTCAGATCTTAATTACATTTATTGAGTATGTGGAAGGGCTGCTGACAGCATTTCCGAATTTCTCTGTCTCGAGGGAAGTCATCACCACAGCTTCAGCCTGTGAAGTTCCCCCATGCCCATGGGATGTGGGATGCTCAAGTTCAGGGTATTCCACGCCCATCCGCGGCCAGACGGGCCCCTACCAGCGTTGTGCGGGGGAGCAATATGCTCACTACATCGGGCGGTGATGTGTTTCTCAGAAGTCTGGAATAGTTTTCATTGCAGAATTCAAATACTTTCTGCAGAAAAGCCTATGTTTCTGTCTTGGGGTACAAACAGCTGACATCTTCAAGGATCAGATACCATCACTTTTATTTTCTTTCCAACATTGCTACCTGTGCATCTAGACATTAATTTACCCATTTCACAACCACCTGTCACTGTGCATCATCGCCCAGGTTTTCACACTGTGAAAACTCTGCTGAGTCCTCCGCTGGGGACGTTTGCTGCAATTTGACTCTCCAGCTAACGAGCAAGACATGGTGGTGTTCTCAGATCAGTCACTTTTCTGTCCCCTTTTGTTTAACAAAACATGCTCTCCTTTGATTAACGTGCTCTCTTTGACGCTGCTCATGCTCAGGGACACGTTTCCAGCACCTTCATCTTCCCACCTCCTGCTGCAGCCACTGAAGGTCGTCAGTCATTTCCACCAGCCCAATTACCTCTGCAGAAGAGGATCTGATTCTGCCCCACAGCTTTCATGTTGAAGTGCTTGAACATAATGGGCTTGATGGTAATTAGCATGGATCCAAGTACTCATTGTGAAGAACCATGGAGGTTATTTATATAAAAAGCACTCACCGCCTTATACTAGAACCAGAAGATGGCTAGAGCAGAGCTCCTGGGTCATCATACTCCGTTGCTGTCTGCCACAAGGAATCACATCATGAGACTGTGCTAAACCAACCAAGGTATAACCTCACAGATAGTTTCATCCTCTATATTCTTTTTCCCTATTATTAGGACAGTCTCACCTTTTCAGGTTCATTTCATTTCCACTCTAAATACATTCACGGGCAGTTTATGTCCATTTGTTCTTAAGCCTATATTCTCTTTTAGTTTAGATAGTTTGTTCCCATGCCCTTTTCTAATTCAGGAGTCTATTTTTAAAAGAGCAGTCATAACCTGTATATTCAGCACTGAGCTGGATTATATATTTTGGCTGGTATATACTGGCCCCGTAAGGCTGTGACATGCAAACATTCATCTACTTAATTTTATTCTAACATGTAGACCTATTAAAATTAAAGGGACTGCTCAGAAATAACAAAGCATAACTTTGCAGGAAAATTGCTTGTGTAATTAACTGCATCTATGTGTATTCTGCATCTAAAAATTCTGTGCTGCTTTCCAAAAAGATTGTAATACGTATTTTCTGTCAATAGAAACAAACATCCTTTAATTTGTCTTCTTTCATTATGAAATTACAGAGCTCTATGACAAATGAATACAATTACTTAGGTTGAAAAGACATTACAAGCACATTAAAACTGTAGTGCTGTCTCAATAAGCTTGTGTTACGAGTAATACAAAAGCAAACCCTTCATCCAGCAAGACATAGAAGAGGGCAAAGGATACGCGGCTTTAACGATGACAGTTCCTTATTGCTCAGTATGCAGCGCTGTCATTTCTGATTGCTATATCTGGATTTTGCATGCAATTTCATAATAAAAAGCTAGGAAAACTTTGGCCAAGTTAACACTACATCATCCATAAAAGTAGTGCATATACCATCTCACCATTTTCCACTGGTTAGCGCGTAGCTAACAAAAATGCATTTATTGAGTGACAGGGCAACCAGCACCTCCCACCAGCTTCACCTACACAGTACCCGGGCACAAAACTAAATTGTTATGCTACATGCCAGTGGGCTTTTGATACGGAACTACTTATTCCAGATAAAACTTTGCTTTTTTTTACCACCGTAAATTCCTAACTCTGACTGCACAAGCACAGGCTTGGCCCATAGTAATTAGCAATATGAATTACTCATGGCGCAACACAGTGGCTTCTCCTCCCGGTGCTTTCAGTGGAGAATATTAATCTTGTGTTGTGTAACCATCCTGAGCGCTTTGCTCTTTTAACCTGTATGCTGGAGCATAAAGTGAGCTCAGCAGCTCCTTCCATGTCAGTCCATTTGAATTTGTATATACATAAAAATATATATATATATATACACAGGACGAGACAGCCAGCTCTCAGGTGGACAACTTGGCTCAAGCATCAGCCCTGTGAAGCTGCATCCAACACTGCGCGAACAGCCTGATCAAACAGTGTTTGAAGTGCCATCCTCACAGGCTACTCTGGGAGTCACACTCCTTATTTTGCCTGAGATCAGAGAACTTGTGCGTGTTTGTTTGTCTGGCACACGAGTAAGTCAGCTTTGCACTAACCTCCCCTGCACTTCTGTCCAGTGCTTCCAGCCATGCATCTGCAGCTACCGAATCAGTCCCAGGTTCTCCACTTGCTAGCAAACCGCTGTATTTCTATCTTATAAAATATTTTCTGTATCCCCAAAGGGCCTTTTTTCTGATTGTTAAGCAGTTTTTGTTAACAGTGATCTGCCTTACCAGAAGGCAGTGAGCCTTTCCAGAGGATGATTCAGCCAACCAGCCTACCAGCTCTTCTAAACCAGATGAATCTCCCCCCAAAGGTGCCCATTCTGATGACAAAAATAGCCTAAAGCAATTATTTCAGACTTGGATATCTGAGTTCTGAAAGCCCTTAAGAAGGGAGATGATTCTCACCCAAAATGGATCTACAACTGCAGACTACTTTCAAAGGTTTCTAATCTGGAAGGGGCACACGGATGGGATTAGTGTCATCTGATTTAAAATGCAAAATTCATCCCACGTGAACGGAGGTGCCTACTTTCAGGATGAGATGAATCACACCAAATTCCTGACTTGGGATGGGCTGAATTACCCGCAAAAGCTTCGTCTCTCTCACTTCACTAACACCAGCACCAGATGACCAGTTTAGATGAGCCGTAGCTGGTAGAAGGAGGCTGCTCCCTGCCGTCCTCGTGCTCCAGGAGTTACAGGGCTGGAGCTGAAACACCTACAGGCAACTTTGTTTTATATTTATTGCTTTTAAAAGTCAGGACCTTCTACATTCTTTCAGTTTCTTAACCTTTAGGTGGATTATCCCATGCCCACTGACATGTTTGTAAAGCTAAATTGGGCATGTGTGTGCCCCTCCCGTGTCTGCTAGGTGAAGCGTGCTGATGAGCTATGGCAGTTTTCCCAGGAAGAGAAGGTGTTCTGCAAAATTTGTTTTCTCTTGGCATTTGAGATGCTCCCTTTGGGTATTTCCTCAGTCTGTTGTTAGTGCTGGTGGCTTCAGGCAGAGTGACGTGCTGCTGAGCGCGGCCGAGGGACGCGCCATGCCGTCGGTAGCTGCGTCTGCACAAGGCAGCAGCTGGCTCCAGAGAGGAACAGTTCCCTGCAAACTAGTGTGATACAAAAATGATGTTCCCTTGCCTGCCATTAAACCAAAATATCACATTTCATTTGAGTCATCCACAAACCTCTAAAGAAGCGAGTAGGAGACTGTGGCTGTTCTCTGGACTGCAACTAGCAGAAGGCGGTTTTAATACGCCTGAAGTGATCTGCTGACGGATAGGGTGGAAGACAATATTTCTTTCTGTAGCATAGCTGTGTCTCTGTCTCTCTTATACACACACACACACACACACATGTGCATTTTGCCCTCTTCCTCCATTTTCCAATTCCTTTCCTTGCATTATCACGTAAATCACTTGACGGTGATTTCAGTTTCAGGTCAGGAGACGCTTGACAGTTTCTCAGCTTCAAAGCTGACTTTTCCTTTGCAGTTCTGTGTCTGCAGGGACTGTGCCAGCGTTTCCTGCCACTTTACTTTGGAACTTCATTAAGGGCTGCTTCAAACGCCCTTTTTGGGCGCGCAGGAGACCACGCAGGAGAGCGCCCTGCTTTGAGGAGCATGGCCTCCTGCATCTGCCAGCTGGGACCTGCTTGAGATGTCCTCAACCAGAACAGGTCAGATGATTGGCAAAGTTCTACTATTCAGCCCGTTTAAATCTGAGCAAAATAAAAATTGGTGTGGACCTTCAAATTGTGTTACAGCCGCTCTTGTCAGAGGTGCGCGCACCCAGGGCTGCGCCAGTTTAATTAAAGCAGCGCAATGCTGCATGTTTAAGCAGATAATCTTTCAGTTTAGTACTGAACCTTTGACGTGACATGGCTGGGTCTGTACTCAGTTTAAGAGGCTCGAAACCAGCCCGCTCTTGTAAAATTTAGAGTGAGCATCATGGACCTCATTCTCTTCTGGTTTACTCTGGTAGTTACAACGCAGGCGTTTCTCCATTAACTTCAGTCACGCTTCTGCTGAACCTGATGGGAAAAGGAGGACTCGCACACAGTTTGTTTCTTGTCTGGCTGAAGTTACAATTGCTAAAGCAAAATTGGTTTGTGTTTTGATTTCCCAGAACTCATAAAAACAAAGCGGGCAGCTGAGATCGGCGTGATGAGTTAGGCAGGCAAACCGTTCGGGAATGGTGTTGAACCTGAAGAATAATTTTGTGTTATTATGGTATTCATTGCTCTCTGGAGAATCTGAGACACAAACCTGAAGAAATCAGCCTGAATTCCTCCAGCTTGCTGCTCGATAGAGAGAGGAAAAATTCCTACTGACCAGAAATGGGCATGAAGGAAACATTTTTTTATTAAGTGTCTGTACACTTGCTGCTTTTGGAAGTAGAAAACATTTTACCTTAAGCGCTCATACGTGCAAAAAAACCCGCAAGCAGAAAGCCAACACAGCATGTACTAATGCAAAATGAAATATGACCTTTTAAGGAACTTAAAGCTTCTGAAGAGTAAATGTTAAATCTATATATAATTCAAAGTATATTGGCTAAATTAGATACTGGATTCAAACCTGTCCTGAATAAAACCATCCTCACATTCATTTTTGTGGCTTTATTTGTTCTCTGTGGTTAAAAAAAAAAGGCTTTTGAAATTTTACTGCTATTAAGCAATTTGCTGCACGGGGCAACGTGCTGTCGGAAGCAGAGTGGCTGCTGTGGCCACACACAGCTCCAACAGCCCAAGTGCTGGAGGGAGTGGTGGTCCCTGGAAGTCAGATGCTGGTGGACCCAGCTCTTGTCCTGGGACTGCCAGGGAAGAGTCCGGAGCCACGCGTGGGGCCTTCAGGCCATGGGTAAAATGCAAGGTGAGACGCTCTAAGGTGACTTTCATCTCCTGGCCCTCACCATCTCTGCCCAATGAGTTAGCCATTTGCTGTAAAAGTAGGTTCTTTCAATAAAAATGTCAATTATTGGATGCTGATGCTCAAAGTTCCCACAGCTTCGCTTGATCCACAAATTATTATGCTGCAATGTTATCAGGGAATTAAAACATTGAGTCAAACCCAGCTGTATCCTGTTAAAACTCCCACTCACTCTTATTTTGAAATGAATTTACTTCTTTTGAAAGGAATTCTTTTGAAAAGAATTTGAAAAGAAAGCATGCAAATGCAAGTATCACCATTGCATTAAGTACACGTGTTGATTTAAAGAACTTCTGATCCAGCTGGGCATGGCAAGATACTAAGAACTGAAATAAATTTGGATATTGAGAGATCTCTTATTGATATATTAATAAAGACAGGTGTTTCTTGGCCCTGACACTTCTCCCCGCCCTCAGATAAATAAATTTAAGTGATCTTTTTCCCATCTTGAAAACAATCTCCAGAAAGTTTTCTTCCTGTTTAAGAGCATGTCAGCTGCTCATGTGCCTGTATTTAAACTCACAGTCACATCCAGCTCAGTTCTTCTACAACCATCTTGTGGATAAGAGCCGGGGAAAGAGCTTGGCCCAGGATGCAGATAAAACACAGGGAGATTGTCAAATACAGGAAATAGCTACTGCAAAAACAGCAGGGGTGGACAAATACCGGGTGCCAGCGTCAGCCAAACCATCTATAAATAAAATGACCAACTTGTTGGCCTCTTAATATTTGAAATATA
Organism: Chionis minor; assembly: GCA_013398295.1. Lineage (NCBI taxonomy): Eukaryota > Metazoa > Chordata > Aves > Charadriiformes > Chionidae > Chionis > Chionis minor. Next base: position 303,819 of record VZSF01008486.1, on the reverse strand, counting down.
AACAGGAAATCCACAAAATACTGCCATTTGAAATGCATGACCTGATCTTTTTAGCTCCTCGGACTCATCACCTGAATAGCAATGCTATAGTACGTAAAATTCAAACCACAATAGGAGCATTACCTAGAGCCATGTTTTCATGGCCAAGTGCTGTGCTTTCAATGTGGGAACTGTCTGGACAGAAACTCACTGGTGTCCAACAAGGCTGGACTGGAAAAGTATAAACTCCCTGCAAAAAAGGCTTAGTCCTAGTTCATCATTACAAATTATGTCTTTTGGGAGCCAAATCTGCACTGCAGTCACTGCCTGAGCACAGTCCTCCTCCAAGTAACAATCTCTTCTCCCAAATAACAGGCACTAGGACAAGAGGAAATGGCCTCAAGGTACGCCAGGGGAGGTTTAGACTGGATATTAGGAAAAAAATTTTCAACAAAAGGGTCATCAAACATTGGAACAGGCTGCCCAAGGCAATGGTGGAATCGCCACCCCTGGAGGTATTTAAAAGATGTGTAGACGTGGTGCTGAGGGACGTGGTTTACTGGTGGTTTTGGCAATGTTAGGCTGATGGTTGGACACAATGATCTTAAAGGTCCCTTCCAACCTAAGATGATTCCATGATTCTAAGTAACCATGGCACGGAGACAGCAAGAATATAATGACTCTCTTGAGTTGTACAAGCTGAGCTCAGAGCAAGGCCTGGAGCATTTCCTCCATGTCCAGCCCATGTGTCAATGTGTTTTAACGTCTTCATCTGCTCCTACGCTGCACCACATCGACACGAGGGTTCATTTTCCAAACCATCTGTGCCAATGCCTGTTTCCTTAGCAAGATTACCTTGGTATCAGGATTAACAACAGAATGAGCTCAGAAAAAAGGTCAGCATAATATATTTTTAGTAATTCGACGCTCATATTATGTAGCAAAAATACTCCTATGATGGAATGAAACTTTATTTCTTAAACAATCATTTAAAATCTCTTGTAAACAGACAGTAAACAAATTCTGTAAATGGAGAAGCGAACTTGGAAAGGAACCCAGAAGTTAAATGTGTCTGTCTGCAGAGTAAGACATGGTTTATTTATGCCCCACATCTTAGGGCATTACTGAGGGGTTTGCTGCTGGACACCAGAATGTGAACTTACATATCATAATTCCTGATGCTGTGCCACACAAGGCACACAAAGTCCTCTGCTGTCCTAATTCAGAGAACAGATTATTCCTCTTTTAAAATACAAAACCAAATGTTTTCCCCTCTCTAACGCAAAAGACAGTTGGAGCAAGACTGTATTGGCAGCCTTGAGACTCCAGCGAGATTTCTGAAAATCATTTTTACAGTATTAACTTATTCCCTTCACTAGACAGAGAAATCAGTTGGGCAGCTCCAGGCTTGGCTCCCCGTGGACGGTCTGTCCCCCTCATTCATGGGGATGGGGTGCTCACAAGCTGACCAGATCCTGTGAAAGAAACATTTGAAGAAACCAAGCGCTCACTTCTTATGTGCATCACTGCTTCTGCTTTTTCTTTTTCTTTTTCTTTTTCTTTTTCTTTTTCTTTTTCTTTTTCTTTTTCTTTTTCTTTTTCTTTTTCTTTTTCTTTTTCTTTTTCTTTTTCTTTTTCTTTTTCTTTTTCTTTTTCTTTTTCTTTTTCTTTTTCTTTTTCTTTTTCTTTTTCTTTTTCTTTTTCTTTTTCTTTTTCTTTTTCTTTTTCTTTTTCTTTTTCTTTTTCTTTTTCTTTTTCTTTTTCTTTTTCTTTTTCTTTTTCTTTTTCTTTTTCTTTTTCTTTTTCTTTTTCTTTTTCTTTTTCTTTTTCTTTTTCTTTTTCTTTTTCTTTTTCTTTTTCTTTTTCTTTTTCTTTTTCTTTTTCTTTTTCTTTTTCTTTTTCTTTTTCTTTTTCTTTTTCTTTTTCTTTTTCTTTTTCTTTTTCTTTTTCTTTTTCTTTTTCTTTTTCTTTTTCTTTTTCTTTTTCTTTTTCTTTTTCTTTTTCTTTTTCTTTTTCTTTTTCTTTTTCTTTTTCTTTTTCTTTTTCTTTTTCTTTTTCTTTTTCTTTTTCTTTTTCTTTTTCTTTTTCTTTTTCTTTTTCTTTTTCTTTTTCTTTTTCTTTTTCTTTTTCTTTTTCTTTTTCTTTTTCTTTTTCTTTTTCTTTTTCTTTTTCTTTTTCTTTTTCTTTTTCTTTTTCTTTTTCTTTTTTTTAGCTGTGAGGCAAGCCCCAGGGAAATACCACTCGCCCACACAGTGCTGTCACAGGATTGCTCTCCCCATCGCTGGTGGGCATGGGCTGCTCGAGGTCACTCCTTGCATGTTCAGCCAGAGGCTTGATTTCACTATGAAAACTTTATTTTTGGGGACACAAGATACATATGTGGAAGGAAAGCCATTTTTTACCATCTTTGGACTAAACGTAGAATCATAGAATGGTTTAGGTTGGAAGGGACTTTAAAGATCACCTAGTTCCAACCCCCCTACCAACTAGACCAGGCTGCTCAAAGCCCCATCCAGCCTGGCCTTGAGCACCTCAGAGGATGGGGCTTCCACAGCTTCCCTGGGTAACATGTCCCAGTGTCTCACCACCTTCATAATAAAAAATTTCTCCCTAATATCTCATCTAAATCTCCCCTCTTTCAGTTTGAAGCCATTACCCCTCGTCCTGTCACTATATGCCCTTGTAAAAAGTCCCTCTCCAGCTTTCCTGTAGGCCCCTTTCAGATACTGGAAGGCTGCTCTAAGGTCTCCCCGGAGCCTTCTCTTCTCCAGGCTGAACAACCCCAATTCTGAGAGAGGTGCTCCAGCTGTCTGATCGTCTTCGTGGCCTCCTCTGGACATGCTCCAACAGGTCCAAGTCTTTCTTAGGTTGGGGGCTCCAGAGCTGGACACAGTAGTCCAAGTGGGGTCTCACCAAAGCGGAGTAGAGGGGTGGAATCACCTTTCTTGCCCTGCTGGCCACGCTGCTTTTAATGCAGCCCAGGGTGCAATTGGCCTTCTGGGCTGCAAGTGCACGTTGCCAGCTCATGCTGAGCTTCTCATCCACCAACACCCCCAGGTCCCTCTCCTCATGGCTGTTTTCAATCCTTTCTCCACCCAGCCTGTATTTGTACATGGGATTGCTGCGACTTGGGTGCAGGAGTGCAGGACCTTGCATTTGGCTTGGTTGAACTTAATGAGGTTGGCGTGAGCCCACCTCTCAAGCCTGTCCAGGTCCCTCTGGATGGCATCCCTTCCCTCCAGCGCGTTGACCGCACCACACAGCTTGGCATCATCAACAAACATGTATAAAGCTTCTTAAAAGTCACTTGAGGAGCAGACATGACATCTTCAGGACTCTTCTTTCCACCAGCACAACAACTGGATGCTCTTGGAAACTGCTGCTTCTCCCTCTGTAAGGCCTTCCTCATCCCACTCAGGCTAACCTGGTGGGCAATCAGTCACCTGCACTGCCTGCTTCTGCCCCCACAACAGCCCTCCTTCCTCATCCATCTGCCCCTACCAGGCTCAAAAGCAGGGCTGGCAGCACCGCCCTGTTGTGGTTCCTGCTGTGAGGCCCTGGCGAGATGACGTGGAGTGATGTCTGGTGAGACGCCTGATCTGAAGCCTGCTGAGATGCACTGGTGGGATGCCTGCTGTGATGTACATTGAGACACCATGCTGTGGTGCCCGCTGCTACTGGGGTGATACCTGGTGGGATGTCTGCTGTGATGCCCATTGAGACACCGCAATGGGATACCTGCTGTGATGCCTTCTACACTTAGTCATCTTTCAAGACAAGTGAGACCAAGCATTTAAATCTTTGTTATTTTTTTCTTTCACCACAGTGTGTGTGTGTGTGTGCTGTGTGCAGATATGCAAACATATTTAAATATTTGTTTTTACAGACTGTCTTATTCTGGAAGGAATGGTCCCAGACAGCCCAGGGCCCAAACCCACACTTCCAGCCAGCCTTCACCGAGGCTTTCAGTCTTCCCTGAACGCTAACATGGAAAGAGCAGCCATTAGCTGTCAGCCCCTCTCCTGCAACTGCCAGAGATGCTCCTCACAGCCAGCAGCCATGACACGGGCACACTAACAACAGGTTCAGACCACCAGCACGTTTAGCAGTTTTTCAGCAGCCATAAGCTTTCTGGGAAGACTCCGTAGTGCCTGGCAATGCCCCATGTGCCCCTGTGGACACTGAGGCAGCTCCGGCCAGGAAAAGGCTTCCCTGTGCCCAACGCCAGCCCGAGCAGAGCCTCCCATCCCAAACCCCAAATGAACCCTCCTATTCATGGGGAACCCTGTGGAGAAACCTGCATCGTGCTCATCTCCTCCAAGGCTCCCCTGGACCCCTTGGGCTTCAGAAAGGAGCTTCAGCGCAGGTAGCGCTGCTCGTGACCACTGAACCCATGCAGCAGGAGGTGGAGGAGCATGTCCTGCATGTGAGCATCAAACCCTCTTATTTGTATTCTAGGGAAGTCTTTCTTGTCCAGAACATCTTCAATTCTGATCCCAAATGTTATGAAATATCCAAATGCAGACTTCAGTTTTCATCAAGAAGGGGCTGGAACATCTTTCTTATGAGGAAAGGCTGAGGGAGTTGGGTCTCTTTAGTCTGGAGAAGAGAAGAATAAGGGGGGATCTCATCAATGTCTACAAGTACTTAAAGGGAGGGTGCCAGGAGGAGGGGGCCAGTCTTTTTTCAGTGGTGCCCAGTGACAGGACAAGAGGTAATGGGCACAAACTTGAATATAGGAAGCTCCATCTGAACATGAGGAGGAACTTCTTCACTTTGAGGGTGGCAGAGCACTGGAACGGGCTGCCCAGAGAGGTGGTGGAGTCTCCGACTCTGGAGACATTCCAAACCCGCCTGGACACCATCCTGTGCAACCTGCTGTAGGTGGACCTGCTCTGGCAGGGGGGTTGGACCAGATGATCTCTAGAGGTCCCTGCCAACCCCTAACATTCTGTGATTCTATGATTCTTCCGTGCATGATTTCAGAACATATTCTCTGTTGCAATACCTATTTAATATAGTTTCTTGGCCATTAAGTTTCATTACTACACTTCACTCCAGCATACTGGCTCTAAAATGAGGTTGGCAACAACACAAAACTGCTATAATAAACTGGGGAATAGTATTTATGTGAATTACTTCAAGAGAAATTCTTCAGGTGTTTTTTTCTCTTTCAGGAGAGACATGTATTAGGAATTACCTTTAAAAACTAAGACTACGCTGGTGAAATTGATCTGTATGTGATGTCTTCTATTTTTAATGAACTGCGATCATCCTAAAGCAATAAAAAAGTTAAGATGGATTGCTATTTATCCTTTGCAATGTAACAAACGACTCTGTCAGCAAGTTCCATATTGGAATTTTAATATACATCTGTAATTTGAAAAATGTGAGAATTTCTGTGATACAGTTAGGCAAGGCAAGTTTTATTAGCTGAAGAAATGCTAAAAATAGTCATACACCACTCCATTCAGTCCAGGTATATGGGCTGGTTTTTAACTGAATATTTTCTCAAAAGGCGGAGTGATGGCAGATACCCTGTGCACAGCCTCACTCCCCCTTAGTGTGGCTCGGCTCACTGCGCTGCATGCAGACACCAAACGTTTGCTCAGCCCCATGTAAAATCCCTCTGTGCCTTTCAGGGTGCATGCAAGGAACGAAGGGATCATTTCCCCCAGACCACAGCTGCGACACTTTCGGTCTTCAAACAACGGAGAAGACAAAAGCACGCATATCTGGGTACTTATATATAGTATATTTCCTAAACATAAGTGCATTAAAGCTCAGATTTATCTCACCTAAGGATGTGCTTGAAGCAGCTAAGTCCTAGGATCCTGTCCTGCCCCGAGATCCCTATGCAGTCACTGCCTGAGCTGAGCATCACTGAAGATGGACTTAGTCCTTGTAAGACCTGGTTAACTTCACGGAGCTGCATGGTCTTCTTCACTGTCTAACAGTGGAGCCTGCAGCAACCACACATCTCCTGTAGGTGTCTGAGATAAGTGTTGATGGACAGGGAGGTGAACATAGAATCACAGAATCACAGAATCACTTGGGTTGGAAGAGACCTTCAAGATCATCGAGTCCAACCATAAACCTATGCCAAAACCACCCCTAAACCATGTCCCTCAGCACCACGTCTACACGTCTTTTAAATACCTCCAGGGACGGCGATTCCACCACCTCCCTGGGCAGCCTGTTCCAATGCTTGATAACCCTTTCGGTAAAGAAGTTTTTCCTAATATCCAACCTAAACCTCCCCTGGCACAACTTGAGGCCATTTCCTCTTGTTCTGTCGCTTGTTACTGGGGAGAAGAGATTGACCCCCACCTCGCTATAACCTCCTTTCAGGTAGTTGTAGAGAGTGATAAGGTCTCCCCTCAGCCTCCTCTTCTCCAGGCTAAACAACCCCAGTTCCCTCAGCTGCTCCTCACAAGACTTGTTCTCCAGACCCCTCACCAGCTCCGTTGCCCTTCTCTGGACACGCTCCTGCACCTCAATGTCTCTCCGAATCTGCGGTGCCCAAAACTGAACACAGCACTCAAGCTGTGGCCTCACCAGTGCTGAGTACAGGGGCACAATCACTTCCCTGCTCCTGCTGGTCACACCATTCTTGATACAGGCCAAGATGCCATTGGTCTTCTTGGCCACCTGGGCACACTGCTGGCTCATGTTCAGCTGACTGTCGACCAGGACCCCCAGGTCCTTTTCTGCGGGGCAGCTTTCCAGCCACTCCTCCCCACGCCTGTAGCGCTGCCTGGGGTTGTTGTGACCCAAGTGCAGGACCCGGCACTTGGCCTTGTTGAACCTCATCCCACTGGCCTCAGCCCATCCAGCCTGGCGCTAACAGCAGAGACTGAGGCACTCAATGTGTGTAACACCGTGACCCGTGACTGCAAATGCAGCCTCCACATCTAAACAATCTGTTGGGCTTGGGAAGAGAAAGTTATCTACTGATAGGCAGTGCCCTCTACATCCAGTTGCCTTATAGAAATAAGAAGCATTAACTTTAAAGTTTTGGTATATATATTTGCTGTGGGAAAAAAACCCCAAACACCAAACTAACTCACAGAGCAGGTTAGCTCAGGCTCCTAGAGTGTGAAAAGGGAAAGAAGAAATCTCATTTACCTCTCCTCGTGCTGAATCCTGTGGTGAAGTTTAGCAGCTGGAGAACCTCAACACTCTGGCTGATTTTACCATCAGGATAAAGAACAGAATGGCTGCATAACGTGTGTGAGGTTATCCACTATTGCATATGACATTTAAGATGTTCTCATAATTTAAGGTGACGCCATGCTCTCAGTTTACTAGAAATCACTTCTCTGTGCTCAACAACAATGATGGCGGTAACACGCAGATTAAAAGAAGAAAAATCTTCACGTTTCTCCATCAGCATCGAAGGCATCGATCTGTAACACATGGAGCAGGTGGCCTGGGAGTTCTGGCTCCCATTAGGGCTCTATTCCTGCTCCCACAGCTTCCAGATGAGTCGTGTTTGTGTTTCATGACTCTGCTTATCCATCTGTACTTCTCAATACCCATTCACACCTCAGCTGGCAGCACCCTGATGACCGTTAGCTGACAACTATTGTGACAATAACAAAAGCTAGGTCGATTAAAATTTAAATACACTTTTTAAAATAAAAAAGAACTCCTGAAAAGATGGTGCCCAGAGCTGCAGAGACCAGTGTTAGCATCAGGAATTATGCTTAGGGAACTGCTGGTCCTCAGCACATGCTCATAGAATCAAACCATTACCTTATTATTGCTCATTCTTCTCATAAAAATGATGGGCCGTCAATTAGTTAACATTTAACTGTATTTAAACCTCTTGATGAAAACTGCCCTAAAAAGCAGAGTACACTGTAAGTGCTGGTTAAATATGCAAAGGAAAAACCATGTATTTTTTTCTACTGTGAGCTCACATCAAGTTTGCATTATTTGAAATACAGGCTAAGCCTGTGTCTGTCAATTAATTGCAACACAGTAATGTTCGTATGTGGCTTTCATCAAAAGTGCTTCACATTTTGTGAATTACAGAGCAATGCAAAATGAAATGCTGCATTTTAGTGAGTCATTATCCGTATCTGTCATAGAAAGCGAAGCATGGAAAGCTAGACCCATCCATGCGACCAAGTCATGGGAACTAAGAGCAATTTAAGCTGTTTTTTGACGATGGAAGTATTTACGCTCTGACAGCAAGACCAAGTATTTTGCTGAATCTCTGTCCAAGTGGCTAAACAGAGCACTGGAGAGAAAGCTACAGTCTTGTGCCAGGCTCCTAAGCGCAGCTTTGTGTGCCCTCCCTGGGCTGCACTGGAGCAGGGGATGATGCCAGCACCAACTGCTCAGGTTCACCCATTCAACCATGGCAGCTCAAGTCATGTGGGTCAAGGGACTCGTCTGAAAGAGTTCTCGTTTAAGGTAGATCATATCTGTCAAATAAATATTTGATTTAAAGATGGTTCATAGCGGAGGACTAATCATGACTGATGGCAAATTTTCCAAAAATCAAATATCTTATTAAAACCATTTTTTAACAATTAATAATGACCGCTCTCCAGTATCCATCTAGCTTTGACTTCAGCCATTGGGTTTTCCTGTGACCTCATCTGAGGCGCTGGAAAGTCCATAATAAAATTTGTTCTTCAAGTAAACCACTACAGGGATCAAAGCTGACTCTCAATCTTCACTTCATTAAGCTAAGTAGACGAGCTCATTGAGAGTCTCACTACAACGGCACTTTTCCCAATACTTCATTAAATCTGTGACTCACCCCTAAACTGTCCCAGCGTTAAATGGTTACCCAAGCCATCACAGCTCAAGAATTATCACAACACTGCCAAATGGGGAGGTACAATAACTCATCTACTCCTACTTCATATTTTCCTGCCTGCCTACATTTCCCCTGGTAGCATTAGGCTCTTCTGTAGCATGACAGGAAAATTCAGGTTGGAAGGGATCTCAGGAGGCTGGCTCCAAGATCCACCCCAGGTACTCAGAGCTTCACTTGTTTGGGTCTCGAAACCTTCCAAGGAGGGAGGCTGCAGAGCCCCTCTGGGTGGCTGGGTGGATGTCCTCATGGGGAAAAGGTTCTCTTTTTTTTGGAGGCCCATCCAAACCTCTCATTTTTTAGCTTGTGCCCATTGTCTTTTGTCCTCCTGCCCTGTACCACTGTGCAGAGCCCAGCTCTGGCTCCTCTATGCCCTCCCCATAGGCAATGGGGCTGCCCTTACGTCCTCGTAAAGCTGCACACTTTCAGGGAGAAGCCCCATGCTGTACAACCAGGCTCACCAGGTGAGTCACTACCTCCTGCTCTTCAGCAAGAATTTGGCCATGGCCAGTGGTAATTTGGGCCACTCAGCATCCGCAGCCTGTTCTCTCTCCTCTTTTACCCATTTCATGAAGTTTGGGTCAGCTATGAGTGTTGCCACTAAGGATTTTGCAGTCTTCCAGTTCAGCAATGATCTGATTTGTCTGAGGTGGCCCAAGTAGAAATTAAACCTCAGACTGCCCTAATAAGGAAGGCAGAGGCGGCGATAATAGCAGCAGTGTTAGAAAAGCCTTACCTCATGATGCTGGAATTAGGGTGGGCCACCAACCCCATAACCCAGCCTTCTGCGTTGACAGGGTCTTTATCGGCGTCAATCACCAAGAGTGATGTGAGCTGTCAAATAACATATTTAAATTTGGAGTGTGTGCTGGTTTTGGCTGGGATAGAGTTAATTTTCTTCACAATAGTTACTCTGGGGCTTTGTTTTCGATTTGTGCTGAAAACAGTGTTGATAATTTAGAGATGTTTTCATTATTGTTGAGTGGTGCTTACACAGCGTCAAGGTCTTTTCTGCTCCTTGCACCACCCCACCAGTGAGTAGGTTGGGGGTGCACAAGGAGTTGGGAGGGGACAGAGCCTGGACAGCTGTCCCCAACTGACCAAAGGGATATTCCATACCATACGGTGTCATGCTCAGTATATAAACCTGGGGGAAGAAGAAGGAAGCGGGGGACGTTCAGAGTGATGGCATTTGTCTTCCCAAGTAACCGTTACACATGACGGAGCCCTGCTTTCCTGGAGATGGCTGAACACCTGCCTGCCGATGGGAAGGAGTGAATGAATTCCTTCTTTTGCTTTGCTTGCGTGCGTGGCTTTTGCTTTACCTCTTAAACTGTCTTTATCTCAACGCACAAGTTTTCTCACTTTTTCCCTTCTGATTCTCTTCCCCATCCTGCCGTGGGCGGTGGCGAGCGAGCAGCTGTGTGTTGCTGAGTTGCTGTCTGGTTAAACCACAACAGAGTGATTTAGTGATAAGCTGATTTTGATGAGATGCTAACGCGTTATTACACTTTATACATCGTTATTTTTATAGTGCCTGACTCCACTTACTCCACCTTGCACAATCCCGGCGTGCTGTTAGCGGGTTTGCAGAGAATAATTGGTTTTATGGCTATAACTGAGGCGGGAATCTGGAGTTGACCCTGATCTCCCCACGCAGTGAAGTCAAATCAAACCGGTAGATTTCAATAATGAGGCAAATAATGAGTGATGGGTCACTGCAAATCAAATGGTGTGACCAAATTCTACTGGTGTTTGAACTTCTACAGTGATGACGATCCTTTTTTTGATAATTAAGATGGGGAGAAAAAAAGAAAAGAAAGCCAAATTTACTGTTGATGTGTCAATAACATAGGGGCAAACTTTTCCTATTGCTAATACACTGATAAAAGGTACAATATTGTCCAAATAATTGTCTAATAATTTTCTAACTAGTCTGCTTATTTTCGAAGACCAAGAAACTTTTTAATGTATGGTTAATCCACCCTCAAATGACCAATTAGAAAAGGAGATAGAATTAATTTCTTATCTATTGATGAACGGAAAAAGCTCATTAGTTTTATAGCATTCTCTCATGTCAGCTTCTTCACGTGACCTGGGTGAAACACCCTCCACGCAGCCCCTTCTGGCTTCAAGCTCTGCAGTGCCAAAGCACCAGCAGGAGAATAAAGAAATGCCTGCCCCTTGCACAAACATGCTTTATATAACTTTCAACCAGTTCATCCAAATACCAGTCACAGCCTAACTGTGGGAGCAAAGCCTCCAGTTCAGGTTGTGGGGCAAAATGCAGCCCCCCCCCCACCCTTGCAATCAGGCTGGTACCAATATCCAAACTAACTGCTTTAAAATTTCCAATCTCTGAGCTGTCAGGACGCGGTTCCTTCTCCATCTCCCCTCCCTACGGGCCAGAAGTCAGGCTGCATCTTCTTCAAATGCAGTGCAAACGGGTGCCCGAGTAAATAAAAGCCAGTAACCCCAACTGTGCATTAAAATTCACATGCTGCTGCCTTGCCCAGGGGAATGCTGCCCAGCGCTCCGGCGCTTGTGATCCGGACAAAACCACACACGGTAAACACATCCAGCCGTGCACTGACTTTGCAAAAACCTGTTTGCTGCTCATCTTCCGAGAAGAGAGGAGGACCAGCCACTAGTGTGGTACCACATCTGCCAAATATAATACTCAAAAACCTCCCATTTTGAGGGGGCTGTTTGGTGTTTTTTTTTTTTTTAAAAATTGATTTTTTGGGGGGTAAGCAGCTCTTAAAAGAAATCAATTGCTTCCAGAATGAGTGTACAAAGGATGCTGCAGTAATACCTGCATGCTGTAGTGTGCCCAACAGCAGCTTCTTTAAGTGGCAGCAGTCACTTTGGCCACTCTGACCCCAGAATCTGAAGCTCTGCAGACGTGTTTGTTCAAACACGGACCTATTGAAGTGAGTCCAGAGGAGGCCACAAAGATGATCAGAGGGCTGGAGCACCTCTGCTATGAGGACAGACTGGGAGAGTTGGGGTTGTTGAGCCTGGAGAAGAGAAGGCTCCAGGGACACCTTAGAGCAGCCTTCCAGTACCCAAAGGGGACCTACAGGAAAGATGGGGAGGGATTATTTACAAAGGAATGTAGTGATAAGATGAGGGGTAATGGTTTTAAACTGAAAGAGGGGAGATTTAGATGAGATATTACAAGGGAATTCTTTACTGTGAGGGTGGTAAGACACTGGAACAGGTTGCTCAGGAAAGCTGTGGATGCCCCATCCCTGGAAATGTTCAAGGCCAGGTTGGATGGGGCTTTGAGCAACCTGGTCTAGTGGGAGGTGTCCTTGCCCACAGCAGGGGGGTTGGAACTTGATGATCTTCCAACCCATTTTATGATTCTATGGTTAAAAGCAACTGACAACCCAAGTAACTCCATCTCTAGCAGGAGATGAACCTAGGAAATGTGCTCAGTAATGAGCACCAGCAAAGCAGAGAGATGCCAGCGCAGCACCTGTGGGTGCAGGACCTGCACAAGCCCCCGTCCAGCACTGGCTCCGTAGGTAGGTCCCTGTGGCTGGGACAGCACCCGGCTCTGTGCCCAGCCCTGCCATCTCGGCTGTCCTCTGGCCTTGGCTGTCGTTTTTCAAGGAAACTTTGGTGCCATACAGCTGTGTAAAACCCATGGGGCAGTTCACAGAGCCACCTTGCAGAGGGAAGAGAGTGGCCATGCAGCTGGCACCCAACCACCCGTTGGCATCACTGCCAAGGAGCACCCAGTCTCTGCACCCACCTCCCACCCAGCTGGAGTGCCCTGATTTGAGCAACGCAGAACTAACTTCTCTTTAATGCTTGGGACAACTGCACTTTTAGAAGACTCTAGTGTGTGTGATTCTGTGATTCCGTCTGAGTTTGTGAAGATATTTACTTTATAGCCAGTTCTGGTGTGTGGGTTTCAAGGTCTGAGTGTTTTCCAGCTTACCAGGTGCAGGGACAAGGAGGAACCAGACCTGGGCACTTGACCCAAGCTGGCCAACAGGATTATTTCATACCATGAATGTCACATTCAATATAAATGAGAAAGTTTGCTGAGAAGTGCTGTCTCTCCCTTGATGGAGGTGATCCAGAGAACTTCTTGGCCTGGTGCTGGATCCCTGAGCCCTTCCCGTCCTTCTGAAGCTGCATCACTCCCAGTGTCTGACATTTGCTGTCCCCTGCTGGGAGTCCTACGGATAGAATGGGCCGGGTATAATCCTTGTGTATTTTATATTGGTTCAATACAATTTATATCGGGTTCAATACTGGTTCTTTAGTATTATTAATGTTAATCATTTAGTCTTATCCTGTTAAATCTATTTACATTTCAACCTTCGCATTGCCTTGTTTTTCTGCGATTTGCCTTCCCGGGTGGGAAGGGGTCATCGGGTAATAGAATAATTGTCTAAACAACAATAAATTGTTGTGAGTTTCTCAAACAATAGCAGGGAGCTAACAGTGTGTTCAGGGAAGAGTGGGCAAGTGAATCACGGAGTGAAGACTCACATCACAACTCCAGCTCAAAAAAACAAGCTGTCAAACGCAGTAACTCAATGAAAATGTGTTTTGAGATAACTCCTGTTTATCCTCTCACTGGGGGAGGCCTGCAGATAGCCAGTGCAGTGTTCCCTGAGGATGGGGAGGTCATAGCTGGAACAAAACCAGCTTTCCAGCCTGTATGGTCCCATCCTGATGGAGGCGTGGAAGCAGTGCCAGTGGTTGGTGGAGGCTGGCTTGGAGATGGAGCCAGAACCACCGCACCCCAGAAACTGTCTGCAGCTGAGTGCTTCTTTGGAGACCGTCTACAGTGCACATAAAGCCATGAGCTTTGGGTTGGGAAATTCAAAAGCAGAGTGTTAGATCTTGTTTTCCTTTCATGTTTAATTTCTTTTTCACTTTTATCTGTTTTCCTATTTTCAAGCACGTGGCAGGACCTCAGGCTGCCAAAATACGTGATTGGGACCAGCCGGGTCTCACCCCTGTGCACGTCAGCTCCGGCCAAGCTCCGCTTGCAGGGGAATCAGGGCATGAAGGCACTGTCTTGTGTGACTGCAGATGCTGTCACCCTTGCCACATCATTTAAAATGTGCACACAGGCCAGGGACCTCCCCAGCAGGCAGCAGGACTCAGAGCACCCAATTTTGGGCAGAGAAAGCATTTAGCCATGCGGATGGGAGCTGTGCCCTCAGAGATGGGGGCAGCCCTCGCCCCTTTTACGTGTGAGCCCTCGTGCAGACAAGCTGGTGCCCTGGGAGCCCAGGAGAAGAGGATGAGACCCAAAATAACCACAAAAATTGGTATTGCTTATTTCATTATCAGAAGGCAAGACAGACTGAGGATGTTGTCACTACCTTACCGCCTACTGATGCCACTCATTCACCTCCCCACGCTTCCAAAATTAGCACAGGGTCTCTTCAAACCTCAGGGGAACCGCAGAGCAGAGCCACCACATTGCAGAGCGCATGATGCACCAGACCGTAGGGATGCCCAGCTCCTTGTCTACTCACAGCAAGACGGTCTTCACCTTAAAAGCTGTATTTAACTTTGCCTTCAAATATGTGATTCACCGCTACTATTGCACAGGAGGTTTGAACGCAGCACGTAACGCAGGACCAGACTGCAAGTTGGGTCACCATAACTGAATCGGCTTTGTCCATCCATTTAACAACGCTGCCTGCCCACGTGTGTATCGTCCAGCCCGACACCTGGAGCTGTGAGGAACACTGATTTGAGAGATGGTGTCTCACAGAGACCAGCTCAGACAGAGGAAAGGCGCTCACAGACAGCTGCAGTGCCTCGACGGGCAGGTAGGCAGGTATTCAGCTGCTCTGACTTGATGAGATCTCTAGCCCAGCAGTAACTGCCCTGAACAGCTTAAAACCTAACACAGCTCTGGGTACGTGAAGCCAGACATCTCAGTAGTCCTGGGGAAGATACACGAAGAGGAAGGAGTGCCTCATGTCATGGAATCATAGAGTGGTTTAGGTTGGAAGGCACCTTAAAGATCATCTAGTTCCAACTCCCCTGCCATAGGCAGGGACATCTCCCACTCAACCAGCTTGCTCAAAGCCCCATCCAACCTGGCCTTGAACACTTCCAGGGATATCAGCTACCCAAGGCTGCTACTTGTCTGTTATGAAAATGCAGTTTCATAACTGTTTTAGGGAGGAAGCATCTTTGGAGAGAAGATTTAAAGGAAGACAAGACTGGTCCCTTTTTTTAGTGATGTGGACTGGGACTGCTGCTCACTCAGTAGGGAGCGTGCCAGAA
The DNA here is from genome assembly GCA_013398295.1 of Chionis minor. NCBI lineage: Eukaryota > Metazoa > Chordata > Aves > Charadriiformes > Chionidae > Chionis > Chionis minor. Next base: position 288,731 of record VZSF01008486.1, on the reverse strand, counting down.
GCAGACACAGCACTGAAGAAGAAGCAGGCAGAGAGAAGAAGGTGCTTTCATTTGTCCTTTATTAGTTTTGTGGTCTTTTTTTGACTTTAAAAGCCTGTGAAAGGTCTTTATGTGCTGCCGGATGAGATATGCACATGCAAGCAAGTACTATTACCCTTGGCTGTGATGAAGCACTGAGACTGGCAAGCCCTGCTACGCAAACCTAATCACCTCTGAGAAATGTTGGGATGTTTCATACAAAACCCCGCTGCACTCTCAGCTCCTTTGAGGCTATTTCAGCCAACCCTGCAAGCTCTGCAGAAATGCAACAGCAGCCCACCGCCCAGAAGATGCATTTCATTGCCCTTTGACAGATCACTAGCACTGACTGGCAGGCCCCTAAGCAAAGGTTAAGAAGAGCCACAAAACCAACCAACTCATTAACGGAAAAGAAACCTCATCAGAAAAGAGGTCTTCATTAACAATCTCCTCCAACAGAAAATACGAACTGCCATTTGTGAGCTGCTGCGCCTTGATCAAGAGGAAATCCAGTGTCATTCCCTGAAGACCAGCAGCTCTAGCAGGTGAGAGGGACATGATTTATATTTTTTTCAGCACTTAGTCTAACTGCATGACCAAAAAAGCACTGTGGGGGGTTGGCAGTGACCCACATCTGAACAGGACTGTGCAGGGCAACTGCATCTCCCAGTGCATCAATAAATGATGAGAAGGAAAGCATTCCCCTGCTTCCTCCAGGAGCTGGATGCAACCCCATTCAAGTGAGGCTTTCACAGCATTGCCCCATTGCCTGTCTTTGAAAAGCACGACCTGCACATCTGGATCCCTTCAGCAATGAGTGGTGCTGCTCAGGGGTCCATATTGGGGCCGGTACTGTTTAATATCTTCATCAGTGACATAGACAGTGCAATCGAGAGCACCCTCAGCAAGTTGGTGGACAACACCAAGCTGAGTGGTGTGGCTGATGCACCTGAGGGAAGGAGTGCCACCCAGAGGGACCTGGACAAGCTCAAGAAGTGGGCCTGTGTGAACCTCACGAGGTTCAACAAGGGCAAGTGCAGGGTCCTGCACCTGGGTCGGGGCAACCCCCAGTGTCAATGCAGGCTGGGGGATGAAGGGATTGAGAGCGGCCCTGCCGAGAAGGACTAGGGGGCACTGGTGGATGAAAAGCTGGACATGAGCTGGCAATGTGTGCTCACAGCGCAGAAAGCCAAGTGTATCCTGGGCTGCATCAGAAGAAGGGTGGCCAGCAGGTCGAGGGAGGTGATTGAGCCCCTCTGCTCCTCTCTGGTGAGATCCCACCTGGAGTGCTGTGTCCAGCTCTGGAGCCCTCAGCACAGGAAAGACATGGACCTGTTGGAGTGGGTCCAGAAGAGGGCCACAAAAATGATCAGAGGGCTGGAGCATCTCTCCTGTGACGACAGGCTTAGAGAGTTGGGGTTACTCAGCCTGGAGAAGAGAGGGTCCCAGGGAGCTTTTCAATACTTAGAAAGGGCTTATAAGAAAGACGGAGAAAGACATTTTAACAAGGCCTGTAGTCACAGGACAAGAGGCGGTGGTTTTGGACCTGTTGGAGCGGGTCTAGAGGAGGGCCACAAAGATGATCAGAAGGATGGAGCACCTGTCCTGTGAGGAAAGGCTGAGTTGGGGTTGTTCAGCCTGGAGAAGAGAAGGCTCCGGGGAGACCTTATTATGGCCTTTCAGGACTTTAAAGGTAGCTTCTAAGAAAGATGAGGACAGACTTTTTAGCAGAGCCTGTCGCGATAGGACAAGGGGCAATGGTTTTAAACTAAAAGAAGGTAGATTCAGACTAGATATGAGGAAGACATTTTTATGCTGAGGGTGGTGAAACACTGGCACAGGTTGCCCAGAGAGGTGGTAGATGCCCCATCCCTGGACACATTCAAGGTGAGGTTGGACGGGGCTCTGAGCAACCTGATCTAGTTGAAGATGTCCCTGCTCCTTGCAGGGGGGTTGGGGTAGATGACCTTCAAAGGTCCCTCCCAATACAAACTATTCCATGATTCTATGATAACCCCAACTCTGTATCTGGAATGCGGAGTAAGGAGCTGACATGTCCCTAGGTTTGACAGAGATGTCATGTTTACTAAGAGCTCAGGAATAATTTTCCTACAGCCAAGTAAGTAATTAATATTAAATGACAGAAAGAAAGCCCCTTCTTCCAAAGGAAAGCTAAAATACATGAGTAATATCTGGAAAAAGTAGGAAAATGAGCCATTTTGCATAGTGAGGTGGGAGTGCGGCCTAGAGCAGGGTTGGGACACATGAACAGGGAGGGCTTTGGCAGCACAGGGGGTGCTCTGATGGCACCAGCAAAGTGGCTTCCCATCTCATTCGGTTCCTGCTGGGACCACAAGATTTCCTCAGGCCCAAACTTGACAGCCTGTGCCAGCTCACGGTGGCATTTGAGTGAGTATGGCTCTGAAGTCTGTTACTTACAAGAAATTTAGGTTCAAGCTTTTCTTCCTTTCTTGTTATTAAGGCGCACAGCTGACTCTTTCACATCAACAGCTTACAGTGAAATTTGCTGATATGGATCAATCACTTCACTTTACAAAGTGCACAATGCTGATACCAAAACACTCGCATGGAAAGGTCACCTGCAGCCAAGGAACTTCTATTCATAGGAATGTATGCTGCAGATACAAACTTACAATATTTAATAGCAATCTCCTATAGCCATTCAAAGACCATCTTTTTTTTTTCTTCTGTAACTGAGGCAAGGATATAGCTGGCCTTTCTCCAGTAGCAGGCTTTTCTCACCAGGCTTTGAAAGCCCAGCTATGTTACCACAAAGAACACTTGACAGGCAGTCCCAGACTGTGGAGACACATAGAAATATGCAATTTATGGTGAAAATTACGTTTGCGAACTTACTCTTTGCTCTTTTATTAAGATTTCTCATCTGGGAAATCTTGTCCACTCAAAGAAATTTGGCGCACAAGTGGTATGGCCAGATCTACAATATAAACTCTGTTTCTGCAGAAGCATTTTATTTGATATAAAAGACAAGAATTTAAGTACACACTGACAAAATTGAGGAACAGCTATCAAATAAGAAAACTGAAGTTTTCAAAAACTCATATTTCACACTATTACTTGAGAAAAACAACCCAATACTAGCTGATTAGATTGAGTGGCATTTACCAACACGATGTGGCCCCTTCAAAGACAAGACTTTCTTAAGATATTGCCTGTTTTATCAGCTAGTCCCTTAGAGTGCAGAACAAGCAATAAGAGGTAAGCAAGAATTATAGTGCTATAACACCATCTAGGGGACTTAGTCACGTCTCGGCTCATGAGAGAGGCATGTGCAGCTGGCAGTGCTAGCTGAGAAGGGCATTGCTTTTAAAGAAAGCAGCACTGGTCCAGCCCCAAACCCCTACTTTCCCTGCCTTTTCCATATGACTGATTCATTGCACAGCTCTTAAACCCTCCTATTTTTACCTGCACTACAACTCTCACACCTGTTTTTCAGTTTTCATCTCATTTTACCATGTATTGTGCTACTCTAGCCTTCATCTTCCCTACGTGTTGTAAGTACTGATTATATATAAACCTAAGTATAGGCTATACAAAATCAAATACTTTAAGAGGGATTAGACTGGTTAAACACAATTGAAACAAAAAATTATTTTGAAAAGCCGGTAAGCCCATGAATGCAGAACGAATTGATGCCACAATAAAAAATAAAATCAAACCTGACTTTGGGAAATGAACATTCAGCTTCTGTTCACATCACGATTAGCACTGAAGAGCACAGTGCACCTCCCTCTTCTTTCTGTTCATCTCAGACTTTATTAAGTGCAGTTGCAGCCAAAATCCTCAGGTCACATGACACATAGGCACTCTGGGTCTCAGTATTTCTGAAAAAACCCAGAATCATAGGCACAGGTTTGTGTCAGAAGGGACATTTAAGATCATCTAGTCCAACCCCCCTGCCACAGTCAGGGACATCTTCAACTAGACCAAGTTGCTCAGAGTCCTGTGCAACTTGACCTTGAACACTTTCTAGTGATGGAGCATCCACAGCTTCTCTGTTCCATTGTCTCATCACCCTCAGCATAAAAAGATACTTCCTTACATGCTTTACTCTAAATGGATCCTCTTTCACTTCAAAACCACTGCCTCTTGTCCTGTGACTACAGGCCTTGTTAAAATGTCTTTCTCCGTCTTTCTTATAGGCCCTTTTTAAGTATTGAAAAGCTCCCTGAGACCTTCTCTTCTCCAGGCTGAACAACTCCAACTCTCTAAGCCTGTCTTCACAGGAGAGGTGCTCCAGCTCTCTGATCATTTTTGTGGCATTCTTATCATTTTTGTGGTCCTCATCATTTTTGTGGCCCTCATCATTTTTGTGGCCTTCTTCTGGACCCACTCCAACAGGTCCATGTCTCTCCTGTGCTGAGGGCTCCAGAGCTGGACACAGCACTCCAGGTGGGATCTCACCAGAGGGGAGCAGAGGGGCTCAATCACCTCCCTCGACCTGCTGGCCACCCTTCTTCTGATGCAGCCCAGGATACACTTGGCTTTCTGGGCTGTGAGCACACATTGCCAGCTCATGTCCAGCTTTTCATCCACCAGTGCCCCCTAGTCCTTCTCGGCAGGGCCGCTCTCAATCCCTTCATCCCCCAGCCTCTATTGGTACCGGGGGTTGCCCCGACCCAGGTGCAGGACTCTGCACTTGCCCTTGTTGAACCTCATGAGGTTCGTTTTTAGAAGTGTAATAGTTTGTATATAGACTGCAGGTAATAGCTCACCCTCCTGCAAGGAGAGTTTAATGGTATCTTCTACTTTCTGAATCTCTAAGATACGAGTCCATACATCACTAGCACAAACGACAGCACCATGCTCCCTGGTATTTAAGTAGCTCTGTGGAAGAAGGAAATGTGACTGCCAAATTCTGTTGGTCAAGCTGACGTGCACCAAACCCCTGCTGGAAAAGCACCGGGGAATCCCAGAGGCACTTGCCGAGAGTCATGTGGCAACCCTGCCGCCACTGCGCCTCCTCCCGAAATCCAGTCTCACGTGCATACAAATTAATACGTACTATTACCATTTGAACATCGCTAACAAAAAATGACTCTCGAAACACATCGTACAGGAAGACATTTCCATTTATACAGCTATTTTGCATTCATGTAGAAACTCGCATTTTTAGACACCATGACTTTGGTCACAGGCGGTTGGGCAGGGGCTGGATTTTCCTGCCCTACACCCGTCCCCTCGCACAGCAGCTTCTCAGGGGTCTGCAGGCTGAAGCCCATCCATTTTATTGTCATTTTAGCTGGAAGGGACCACTCTTTAGGCCCCACAAATAACACAAAGAATTCATTTCATGCTCTGAGTCCTGGACGTTTGCTTAGACTAAAGCACTTGCATCCTCAGGAGAATTTTTATTGTGTAATCTCTATCCTACTTCTTTTTCCAACAGTCTTCATATGTTTGTAAGAACATGGTCTTCTAGCACTGGGGAGGATAAGCCAGAGAAGATCCCAGTGTGCACAGAATTGCCTGCTTTGCACTTGTCACAGCTAATGGCAACAGGCATGCAAGTTTTGGAAACCTGGTGTGTGTAAGAGTCCAAGTGTAAGTATGTACAACTGGGCAGTGCCACCTTCTGATTCACCACAGACACAAAGCCGGAGGAGTACCAACACCACTGCCTCTTTAAGTTTTAGATAAAAAATTAACTCTTGCCTGTTAGAAAGAGGTGCAATATGCTGTTGCCATGGACCAGATGGGGATTTTCCCATGTTGTTATCAACTACAATTTCAGAACATTTGGCAGGCAGCGTTGTAGCTGGAGGCAGGTAACCATCCAGCAACTCTCAACAAGCAAGCTGAAGGTAGCAAAAAAACTAAATAAATAAAAAAAATTCTGTATTTTACACAGCTGCATTGGAGACAAGGCTGTACTTCCTCCGAAAAAGACCTGGCAGTTGGCAAGAGTTGCTTAACAATTCCTATATTTAACTCCAAAGGATAGAAAATGACTCATTTCCAGGAGGGTGAGCTGTCTTCTCTGTCAGCATGCGGCTGGTCCACACTTTCCCTGTGTTTACAGGTGCTTGTTAAGCAAAAGTTCAATTTACCATCTCCTCCACAAAGCTCATTACACAGAAAAAAAAAATTAAATGAAAATTCAGATATGTCCTTATTCCTGTTGATATAATGAAATATATCTTATTAGCCAGCAGTACTTTATGTCCACATGAGGAGTATCAGAGAACGGACAGGATTCTGATCTGTTTTATCACTGTAAATTAGAAGAAACTTTACTGAATTGAAAGGAATATTTCATGACTAATTATAAACTGGGGAAACACTGTCCTAATCTCCTTTTTCATGATAAACCAGGGAAAAACTTCTTCTCTGTAGTCTCAAAAATGTGATTAGAAACAAATGTCTGCTGGAAGAATAAATATTTGTCGGTTCTTAAACTTATCTATAAGGACAAAAATGGGTAAAAGTGGCTGTATGTTACTTGCACTTCTGCTGAGATTAATGGCTTAAAAATCACTTAAATATTTAAATTTTTGACCGTATTAGGACTAATGTCCTTTGAATCAAATTAAACATAAATTGAGATTGTTTCTAGAATGCTGTATGTGATAACTACATATAGACAGCATACTCAGATATTAAAACTATGTTCATTAACAGACGGTGAAATACAGTGACTCAAATGAGGTGGGGGTTTTTTACTATTTTAAAAAGTATATTGTCACACTGAAACCATTGCTGTTGGGTTCATTTCCAAACATTTGGTCTAGTACTTCTTACGTCTAACAGAAATAAAAGTATTTATAGTCATAGAATCATGGAATGGTTTGGGTTGGAAAACACCTTTAAAGATCATCTAGTTCCAACCCCCTGCCACGGGCAGGGACACCTCCCACTAGGTCAGGTTGCTCAAAGCCCCATCCAGCCTGGCCTGGAACATTTCCAGGGATGGGGCATTCACAGCTCTCCTGGGCAACCTGTGCCAGTGTCTCACCACTTCAGTACATTAGCCAGCATAGTCACTGTTATAGTGCTTCCATTCTGCTTCGCTGTTAATCAAGAGCTTTTCATCCTAATAATGCCTTGAGACAGTGGGAAGATTTTTGAGAACTGCTTGTCTACATAAACAGTCTAACACAACACAAAATATTCCTAACATTTCATATGCGCAGTACTTTCATCCTCAAAATGTTTTACAAGCACTTGCCCTAAAATATCCTATGTTATTGTTATTAAGTAATCTCAAACATCATATTTATCTGGTGTGGAGAAGATACATGACCTTGATCATCAAATATGTAGAAGGCAGAAGAAAATCTCTTTCCACATCCACAGGGAAAAGAGGCAATTGGCTTAGTTGGTGGCAGGTGAAATGCAAAGCTTGTGTCGGGTGCCAAGTGCTGTTTGAGGTGTCTGGGATTGTCCAAAATTCTAGTGGGCAGATCAGACATAGGATCCACGGGACACAGGCGCCGTTCTGGAGCAGCAGCTGTCAATCAGGCAGCGTGTCCCTAGAGCCCCACATGGTGATACGGGATGTCATCAGTGTGGGTAGCTGATCCAAGCATTTCTGTGGACCTTGGCTGCATTTAAGACACACCAGAACAATCCTGCCTGGTTCTCCCTGCTGAACCAGAACTCCTGTAACAACCTATGCCAGACCGAGAGCCACCCACAGATGCCTGGGATGCTCCAGGCAGTTTCCAAAAATAAGCTGGGTTGAGCAGAATGTTTGTGTACGGCAGTGAAATCACTGCAAGTTGGACAACTGTGTGTCAAAAACAACAAGGCCCTTCCAACGTGACTCATAATACACGTCTCGGCAACAAAAATAAAAAAATAAATCAAAGAATGGCCATGTGTTGTCTGATGTCTCCATGTGCATTGATCCTAACATTAGAAATCTTGGTCATGCTCATAATACACGGAACATCGTTATCTCCAGAAAGCAGCATATAAGCAAAATTCAGGTTTCCTGTTCTTACCCACAAAACAGCTGCACTACCAGCTTTTTCCCGACATTTCTTTCTCTTCTGTTAGGGGTGCTGCTGATGGGAACAAGATTTGCTGTCAAGAATCTGGAATATCCAAAACACGGTAACAAAGTGCTGGGGTTTGGTATGGTGGTGGGGATTCTGTTCTCAAGTAAAACTCATCAATAAAGCTGATTTGCAGCAAGGAAAAAAAAAAAAAGAGCAAAATCTTTTGGAACTCTAAAGTTTTATTAAAAATATCAAATTCCTCGACAACAAGATCGAGTGGGGGAAAACCAAAAAACACAGAAATGGGCTTGTGCTGGAGAGTTGCCACCAGCTCTGAGGGAGGAGAATTTCCTTCCAATCTGCTATTTGGAGAATTTCTTCAAAACCTCCCCGCATACCACACAGCGGAAGTCTTATCAAAAGATGCTGAAAATGGGTAACCACTGGTCAGAATGATGGCAACACATTGAACATCGATGGGTAGCTCAGCGCAGAAAGTGACATGGGGCATTTAAACAAAATTATCCTGAAAAGAGATGTAAAAGAGATTAATTTGGGATTATATTTAAAATTGCATCTATTAAGTGGCACGGTGTGTCTTAGGGCCAAAAATATCACAGATGGAGGTCATTGGTGAGCTGCTTCCTTTAATTTCATTTCCTGACCGGCTCTTGGCATGCCCGGAGGCTGCATGAGGGAGGGAATTATCTCCGAAACCTCGGCAAATCCACATGCAAGCAGGAGGAAGAGCGGGCTGCTGGAAAAGGGGAGCACAACTGGTGCCTCCCCACCAGAAACCAGCCCGCGCTGCGTCAGGAAGCCTTGCACCACCTCCGGGGCAGCCGTCCTCTCCTGCGGAGGTGAGGACCCCCAAGCAAAGTGCCTGCGAACCGGCCGAAAACAGCCGCGTGCTGCAACGGTATCGACGCAATACGGTGGCACCATCTCAAGGTCTGCGGTGGAGCCCTGATTTATCATAGCCCTGCAGGGTGGGAGTCTTTTTTATTTTGAAAAATGTCCTGAGATATGTTTAAGTGTATAAAAGCAGAAGACAGGCGGTCCTGGTAATTAAAACTTATGTGCATTATAATGTATATAGGAAAAGAAGTTAATTCAGTTAAGCAGAGTCAAAATTTGCCCGTTTGTTACAAAACACAGCCAGCTCTGGAGAGGAGAAAAACTCTTGGGAAAAACTGCCGCGTCATAAAATTTGGCAGGACAGGAGATGGTGCACGGCAACATTTAAGCCAGAGCGTCATGACAAACTCAGGCCCAGAAAGTGTAGTTTACAAGGCTCTCACAAAGCAGCTAAGCTGTCATTTTACAACTTTTATGCAAAACATGCATGCAAAACCGCATGCCTATTATCTGCCTCAGCGGGGTTAAAAGTTTCTAGCTTTTGTGACAGAAAAAGGGCAACTCCACCAAATGCTTCAAGTAGCGGGCACCTTGGATCCAATTTTGAGTCAAACATTACATGGTTTTGAAACAGCTACTGCATCCTTGGCAAGCCTTAACTACAGAAGTTTGTGTCCATTTTCCCTGCAATTCCACTACACAAATCAGTTTTAAATGAAAAATTTCGCTTTAAGACATTGTTGATACTTACACCTTAGTTCTTATTGCCTTGTGCTGTCAGTATCTTCTCTGGTGAAGCATAAGCAGAGATAAGAAGGCTGACGTGAGAACAAAAAATTAATTTTCTACTATCAATATCTGTTACTTTATGGAAATTATGAAGGTGATAGTGGAAATAAGTGAAGAAATAGAAGAATTTAACTCTAAAATGACAGGTAAATATGGGAAATGGACATTGAGCTAACCTGCAGGGGTCTACAGACTACAGAAACAAGACTCAGAGTCAAACACAGGGTGACCCTCACTAGCTGCACTGAAGGCAAACCCAAAGAGCACTGCAAATCCCTGCCGCAGGAGGCAGATGCTGTGAAACACTTACTGTCACACCATTAAAATACAACAGAGAAATGGGGCTGAACTTCAGCAATACAACGCTCAAACTCCAGCTGATGTTCGCTGTAGCGAGCGGTGTATCATTACGCCACGCTGATTTTTCGTAGCCCCAAACGCAGCGGCCCTGCTGAAACGGAACAGCATCTTCCGCGTAAAAACACTGCTTTGCATTTCAGCATCATCCTACAACAAATCCCCCCCCGTAGCCGTGGATTACATCAGCCCATACCCCTCGCAAAGCGCAATGCCGTAATCCCCTCAGTGGGGATTAGGAGAGGCGCAGAGGGGCCATCCCATCCCATCCCATCCCGTCCCGTCCCGTCCCATCCCATCCCATCCCGTCCCGTCCCGTCCCATCCCATCCCGATAGCCCAAGCCAAAAAGCCGGCTGTGGCAAACAGCGCTGCCTTGCAAGATCCCGTGTCACCTCCCGCAGATTTTCGGGGATACCTTCCCTCAAAGGTCTGGACCAAAATGTCCTTCAGCCAGCTGCCGGTGGTAGCAAGGGGCACCACCTTTTCATCCCGCATGATGCTGCTATGAAAAACCAATCGTAGCGCGTCTAAAAATTACTGATTAATTTGAGAAGATTTAAATTACAAAAGACACGAACGAATGGATACTCGTGGCGCTGAAGGGGAAGACAAGCTGGAAGGCAAGGGAGGGGAGCAGCAGAGCGAGCGGGAGCTCGTGTCCGTGCACGCCAGCAGCGGTGGAAAGCAACATCATGTCTTCAGCGCTGCCTTCAGATCCTCTCCAAAGCACTATTTCTCATCCCCCCCGCCCTTCCTTCTGCTGCTGTAAAAGCAAGGATACACACAGCAGCAGGCATCTGTTTTTAAGGAGCGAAGAGATGGCTGATGGGCTAACAGTGTCGGGGTGCCTAAGGAATTTGGGAAGTGCAGCTGTGGGTATTTTGAAAAAAAAAAAGTATTTAAATTTGTATTTTAAGTTTTTATTTAAAAAATGCAAAGAATATTTTCTGAAAAAAAAATAGTCTTCTATACTATTTTTTTTTTAGCAGAATTTCACCCTGCTTAGATTTACTAATGCCTCGGAATCAAAAAACACTGCAAATGCTTGACAGAACTGTCTCATCAGGAAGCGAAGCAAAGGAGTTGAAACATGCAAAGAAAATTGGGATGTCAAAAACCAGACATCTCAAAAGTACTCTTTCGGCAGAGGGAAACTCCTACACATGTTCTGAGCACCTTCTCAGCGGTAATAACTACCTAAAACCAGGGGCGAGCACTTTGCACAAGCGTGCTCTTGTATTTCCACGTGCTGATTTAAAGCTTCAGCCTTAGGAGCCGCTCACAGCACAACTGGCGAGGTCCCCTCCGCCCGGTGCTCGGCCACTGCCCAAACCACATCCCAGAAATGCAGTGGAATGCAATACAAAAATTTAAATTCTACCTGGTTTGTGATGTCTGATTCCTGATATTGTCTTTCTGGTATTTATTTCTCAGCCCTGAACCTTACAGTGCCCTCTCTGGCATTATGAACCCGATCTGTCCTGCAGTGTGGAGAAAGTGCATGGAGAAAAAGGTAATATGGAGAAAAGCCCCAAATTATTCATTCTCAATGGGCGCAGTGGGATCGACATAGGTTAGATGCAGCTGGTATTGCAGTCTACTCTATTTCCTCATTTTGTAAATCCGAAGGTTTGTTACAGTTTATTGCTTTTCATTTGGCCAGAAGAGTACACAGCATCAGAACGCTAGATTAATTTTATTAAACTCGTCCCAATCGGCTTAATGACTAGCGTGGCATTATAACCTACTAATTCCTGTCTCAAAAATGTGAAAGGTGAATTATTTTACAAAACAAAGATAAATTCTTTTGTAAAATATTACAAAATCATTTACAAAATTTTACAAAAAGAACAAACAATAATATACTATTTTACAAAATACAGATAAATTCTTTTGTAAAATATTACAAAATAATTTACAAAATTTTACGAAGGAATAAACAATAGTATATTATTTTACAAAAGAAAGATAAATTCTTTTGTAAAATATTACAAAATATTACGAAGGAACAAACAATAATATATTATTTTACAAAACATAGATAAATTCTTTCGCAAAATGAAAGCAGTGTTTTACTTTTATACACATCGAAATTAATTTATCTACAGCATCCTGTGCCTAAGGCTCATAAATGCCAACACCTCTGGTCGGCAAATGATACATTACACCAGTCTTGTGATGTCTTTTAATAACAGCACCATTAACTCTGCTCTGACGGTGTCAGAAAACAAGCCGAGGTAGACAAAACAGACGTTCCCTGCTCTGCTGACCCTAGAAGGCCGTTGACCACTGACTTGTCGGAGCGGAGCGGGACGGCTGGTTGCAGGCTCGCACATGGGAATGTGGTTTGATGCTCCCTGAGGTCAGCCCGGGAGGAAGTTCCTTTCTCAGGCTGCGAAGCGCCAGCGGCCGCCGCTTCGGCACGTCAGCAGCAGTCTGGCAGGATGCTGCGGATCCGCCCGCCAAACCACACGGAGCGGCTGGCCACGTCTGTGCTGTAATGTGCGTGCCTTCCTGCCTGCGCCATCCCAACACGCTTCCCCTGGAGGTTTTTTGCCCCGAGCCAGCTCCTTCGGGACGCAGCCCGCTCTGTCGCCCCGCTGAGAGACGCCGGTGCTGCCCACACCTCCCCAACGGCGAGGGCAGCCCGGAGGGTTTGAAAAAAGCCCTCCAAGCCACTTCAGCTCACTTCAGCGCAGATGTCAAAAACAGGTCAGAAGAAGAGAGTTTGAGAAATGCTGGGGCTGGGAAAGGCTCACCCCGGGCGAGACGATGGGCAAGGAGACCCCCGGCACCCGCACACCACCCGCTGCACGCAGGCGCTGCCAGAGCACCCACCTCAGGAAACCATCACCCTGCACATCTTTGGGGAGGTTACTTTATCGCCTACAATTTCTTTATACTCTCCAGATCGTATTTTATTACGTAAAATAAACTAATTCCATGTTTAGTTCTGGCGTGACGAATCTGACGCCTTCTGCTTTGCAAACAGCTTTTTCTAACCAAGCGTAATTGTGAAACTAAATTAAGGAAGAGCAGAACAACAGAAATGGTTACAAAAAGACACCTGCAGCTGAGGTGGTCATTTTAGGCTCCTTTTATAGTTGGCGGGCAGAAAACAGTCAACTTACTGGCTAGAGAGGCAGGGATAAATTATGCTAAAGGATGATAAATATCCATTCTTCATATATATATTTCTGCAGCACAGATGAAACACAGCATTCATTGTGTATTCAGTACAGTAATGTCTAGCAAGAGTTACAAGAAAAGTGTGTCTCCCCCAAATTCATACAGCTATTTCCATTTTTTTGGCAGTTAGAGGAATGTAGAGTGGACTTTTTCATAGTGTCATAGTGACTAATGCAAGGGAGTGAATTAGGACTTTCATTTTTATATGTTAATACTGTCCTAATTCGTATTGTTCTTGCTTTACCTGTTTGGATCTGGTTTCTGCAGCACCAGCGAGAAACAGGGGAGCAGAGCTGGCTCTGCTGTCACCTTCTGCTAACACAGATGAGCATCGATTCCTTCGCCCCATCTGGACTCTCATACTCTAGATACAGATACAGGACATTAAAGAAACACAGTACAAGAAGATCTAATGCCCCAAAGCCAAGGCAGCGTAAAAGCAGTGACGTGAAAGAGGTAACAGGACAGATGTTCAAGACACAATGCTTCAGCTAAACCAGCAAGCTCAAAGAAGGAAAACCAATAAAGAGAGGGAAGAGGTTAAAACCTCTAGGTCTTCTAGACCTATGGACATGATTATTAGTATTATAATGAAGGTAGTTCAGCTTAGGACACTTAGAATTTCCATTTTTCTGCCAAGTTGGCTGAACATGTAGGTTAGTAGCGTTTTCGAGGTCTGTATGCCCATCTACTCCAGGATGCTTCTTCTCAAGAACGATAACAATATTTGCTTTAGTCCTTTCGTTGACTCTTCCTTGACAGATTCAAGGATAGAATCCTCCTCATCCATGAGAACATCCATGTTCTCTCAACACTAATTACTATTAACTATTTCAAGAACATGCTTTGATAACAGCACCCTGTGTTGCACAAAACCCCAGATCACATACAGCATACCAACGGTGTGCCAGTTAGAGGGATGAGCTTGAGCCATTTTCTACTTAGTCCAAAATGTCTGAAATCAGAAATCTCTGGGCCATCTTGGTACAGTTATGGCAGGGAACACGCTCCCGCAGCAGCTCCGGCAGGTGCTAGCAGAGTGGATTCACAGTCTGAGGTTGGAAGCCAGTTCCTCACCTCCTGAAACCCACCTGGCTCAAATCTGACAGCATCCCCAGCCTGCTGCCATGCTCATCTCCCTTGTTGGGCTTTTAAGGACAACTGAACAAGTTGAGCTCAGTATTGAAAGGATGTTGTTAGTATGACCTTTTTTTTTTTCTTATTTCAGGTTTCACGAATTCTGGATGGATTCTTATTTGATACATGCAATCATTTTGCTGCTAACAGAGGTGAGACAGAGGCAGCCCTAGACGAGGCCTTTGTTCTTTTTCTAATTCTTAACACACAGATAACATAAAGGGTTGCAAAATGCAGGATATCAGCTATACTATTCGAGAACTGATAAGCAATTTAAGCACATTAATTGGTACCCACAGAGGAAACAAACCGTACTGTTTGTCTTTTAATAGGAACCATTCAGTTTTGAAGAGGATGCACACTCCAGCTGTCCTTACTGGTGGGACCGTGAGAAGAAAAGCAATTCTGCTGGTAGTCCACAAGCAAAAGGAAGTGGTTTCCAAGCGGAGGAAGTCAATATTTCTGTGTATCCATGAACATGCGTCCTCTTTGGGGTAACACACTCCTGCAGTTAACTGCGTGTATGGTTGTCTCCAATCATTATTGATTTAGTACTAAGCATTTAGGAGCTTAGCACTTTAATTACACCAAAAATAGATGAAGATTTGGCAGGAAAAAACCTCAACAGTTGTCAAACCTTTTGATCTCAGTCTCTCTGAGCGTGTTTTCAGGAAAGGAGGTTGTCAGCGAGCAGCAATCTGACTGTCTGCTCCTTTCCTGACCCAAGGAAGAGCAGTGGAACAAAGGGATCAGTGTTCAGGTTAGTCCTGGCCTTGGCCTTGGCTGAGAGCCACCTGGCAATGCCTTGGCGCAGCGAGGACTGAGATAACCTACCTCGTTTCTGGAAAGGAACCAGAAGCAATGGTGACAATTATATCCGTGTACCCGACTGATGCGACTCAGCTGCCGCTTGTAATATAAGTACACAACAAAATAGAAGTATTGTGGTTGCCTGACCTGCTCTTGGAGAGTGAGGAGTGTTCGGCGTTTTTCCAACCGTGCCTCTTTCTATGGAGGCTTTGTGTTATCTGTGCTTACCTTACACTGGGACTGGACGGCAGTAACAGAAGGTAATACATAGCCAGGCCAGAAAACTGCTCCCAAATAAGGCGAATGGTATGAAAACCAGGTCAGTGGAGATCTAGGGTGGTCCCCCAACTCTTCCTAAGGTGACCCCATGAGTCTGAATTTCACTCCTGTAGTTCAATTCCACCTGTGCCTTTGACCACTATGTTAAAGGAGCCACCAATTGTTTCAAGTTATAGATAAAATCCAAGATGTTGATTTTAACTCAAAACGTCCAGAATGGTCTTCGAGGCCTGGTATAGGCTACCAAAGAGCATGTGTCTCTTCTTTTTCAGTGCTGTCTTATTTAAAATCGGTAGTAGTTTTAAGCTAGAAGCCTATCCTCCTGTCACCATGTGCTCCCCTCGCCACCCCAGGCACCAACCTGATCTTCTCCTCCTTTAACCCTGCCCAAGAGATAACCACCCATAGTGGTCATAATGGGTGACTGTAGTCGTGATGGTGGCACCCAGGGCTCAATGTAGTTTTGGGGAGACAGATAACAACACAACAGCCAAGGACTAACTTGAGCAATGCTGATTCTGTGGTCTATATGCAGATATGACCATAGGTCAGTCATCTCACCCCCATAAACAATGGACAGACCAAGATTTGAGCTCTCCTGAACAGCAGTGGGTGCACGCCAGGTTCTCCCCTCGAGTAGGGATGCCCTCAAGGTTACTCCTCAAGGTTCAGAGATTCCTTGCCGCAATACATCCTCGGTAAGTGACTAAAAGATACTGAACTTTGTAATGTTAGCTAAGTGACATAAAGGATCGATTGCGCATATATAATCCTTTAGACATAAACTGTTGAGCAAGTCTGGGACTAGGACTGGATCCAGCTGCACCCAGACTCCTCTCCGTAAAGGAGTTTCGAAGACAAGGGGCTCCTTCCTGAACCTTATGACTTAATGTGAGGGTCTCCCTGACAGCTCTGTCTGACCCTGTCCTCTCCGCAGTAAATAACCAAGTGGGCCTTGCCATCCCAAATCTTGTTAAAACACTGTCGCATTTACCATCAAACTTTGTTAAATCCATACTATATATGTATACTTAGTATATACTAAGTATATACTAAGCTAGTACAATGTAAACAGTGTGCATGGAAAGAACAGTTTGACCTTATCTCACTTTCTGCTGCTTCCAGAACAAACACCACGTCAGCGCCGTCACACCGGTTAGTGTTGGAGCAGTCCTATTGCGGCGTCCCCTGCGATAATTTCTGTGGCCATGTAGGCAAACACAGCACTTTCTCACAGGGTGGTACACAAAGAAAGTCCCTGGAGAGATTCCCCTTGCGCTTTGGTGAGTCTTGGGTGAATAGACGCCTTGAACTGAACCAGGTCAAACTTACGGGGAAGCTCTGGCGCGAAGGAGACATTCCCATCTTTGTTGTCCTGCAAGGTTCCTCTCAAAAGCAAAATGCAGGGGATGGGGATGGGAGACAGCACTTGAAGCAGGTCCCTGCCTGATGTCTGCCCCAGGTCCCTCCCCAGCAGCCACTTCTTCCAGGGTCTGGCCCTGCCACATCATCCAGGCTCTCCCAGGCTCTCCCAGGCTCCCAGGAGCTGAAAGCCCCTGCCCACAGGTGCTGTACCTCTTGCCAGCAAGCATGAGAAACAAGCGGCTCCTGGATCCCAGTTGCACCAGCTCAGATCCTGCCTCCCTCATATCCCTCTCTGTTCATTTTTCCCCACCGTTCCTTAACCTTCTCGCTTGCCCTCACTACAGCCCAGACTACCAGGACGTGTTTCAGCTGGCACACCAGTAGCCTCACACAGACACTTCTCCGGCTCAAAAGGGGAAACCTGGTATGTCAATAAAAGCCAGTTTCTGTACACTGACTTCCTGAAATAAATAGAGATTCCTTCACATGTGCAAATCAGGTTTAATTTCAACAGCAAGTGAAATGCCCAAGTCCTTCCGGGTCTAAGTCTTAATGGTACAGCAGTCTGCTTTGACGGTGGGATCTTTGGTGCTGAAGCATCTTGAAACAAACTCACACGTTTGTAAAATGTAGAAATTATATCCGTGCTGCTCTTTCATAATAAACTTCAAATTAAAGCCACAGGGAATCAGCATATGCATCCATATGACACATTAAAGCTGTAAATACATACATACTGGTTAGGAGCTCTGGTTTCACCTGAAGAGCAGCAAAAATGAGTTTGCAAGTACAGAACCTCATAACCTCCACCTTGTCAGAGACGGACCTGCCATCCAGCCTAAAAAGCGATGACCAGTAAATCACAGGGTAGTGAGGAATTTAATTGTCCACTTCTTACTTGCATTCTATCAAGCAAGTCCTGCCTTAGCATATGGACTCCTCCCTGGTCTGTCTTGAAGCCAAAAGGGTCAAATTTAAACTTCTAACTGGAAGTGACAGTAGAATCACTTGAACACAAGACAGCAGGCTCACAGTCCCAAAGCTGCTTTTTATTTATGTAATTTCAGATAAACCGTTTGAAATTATCCTCTTCATTCTTAAGTTTTAACCTACAGGTTACGAAGGGACAATTTCAGCTGAACTGATGAAATCTGTTCTATTTCTATGCTCATTTGCACGTATTTTTGTGGCAGCCTTGAAGTTGCTAGACCGTGCCAGACATGCAAAAGCAGCAGAGCACAGTACACCAGTGCAGTAATCTTGCTCTCCCAGCATGATTTAGTAGACTGATCCTAATCCGGACCAAGAGAGATGGACATGACCCAGAGAAGTTTATCTATTTTTAAAAGCCTTGCTCAAATCGACAGCTTCCTAGCATATAGCGTGGTCTAGACTAATAATAAGCAGGAATTTCCACAAGAGCTGATGACACTCTATATATTCCAAAGTCACTTGTGAAATCCACAGGATCCATGTATGTTGACAGAACAATACAAGCAGCATGTGGCTGAGCAATATCCCAAGCAGCCAGTTGGGGTTTGATTTTGGTTTATTTTTTTGGCAGCCTGCACTTACTCCAGCTGTTAACATTAGCGAAAAGAAAGCAAACTACTTTCTCTATGGACAATATAACACTCTGCCTTCTTAAAGTAGCTTTTGTAATATCAATGAGGTCATTCGTGAGCAAGCAAACAGGAGATGGCCGAAATTATAGAGCTTTTCTGAGGTCCATGAAAGGCGTATCTGCAGGTATCTGCGCTAATCTGTGGGTTTGGCTTATGGGCTTGGTTAAGGGCATGGGGTAATATATGATCTGCCATTGACCTTCCTGCCTGTCTGTGCAGAGGCAGCGCACCCACAAGTAACGCTGCTTTTGCACGTGTTTAAACGAGCTACAAGATGCAGAGGGGGGCACAGGGACACCTGGGCGGAGGAGGCATCACGCAGAGCTGAACCAAACGGTCAGGTCTGTCTCTGCAGCCGCCGGGTAGATGCGAGCATGGGGTCTGGGTGTGATTAGCTTCGGTTAAGGTAAGGAGATACGTCATTCAGTTCTTCATCTCACGTTCCTTTTCTTCGCAGCCACTTGCTAACTCCACAGCCTGGCTACCTGCAATCACAAAAGGCCACCAAAAAAGAAAATCACATATGTACCTGTAGTTTCATGACACTACTTTTCCGTTGGATATCACAACCCACCAGACCAGCCTAACCTGCCCAAGCGGCTGAGCTGGTGAGCAGTCCGTTAAGAGCGAAATGGGAGCAAGATGTGGAAGATTGCCCCCAGCAGAAATGTAACAGATAAGTGCACAGGGCATCAATCACTACAGCAATAGGAACAGAAAAAAAACATTTAAAACTGTAAAAAATCTATCCAGACACTATTTAAAGAGTCCATAGCTTCACCAGCTGGAAATATTAGACAGCTGTTAAGAGCTTATAGAGTTGTAGGACCATTGGCTGTCCAAAAAGGTTGGTTAACATCACTTCTGCCCTTAGGACAACAGAGGGAAGAGGATTTTTCCCTCAGTATGTTGCAGGTGAGTAACCAGCTCCAGGACACCACGCCACATCTACAAAAAGGAGGAGTGAGATTCATCTTTCTTCTGAAACACCAGAGATGAACCTTAACTCGTTGTTCAGTGTCCCGGCAGTCCTACTGCTGACACTCAACCTAGAGGCTGAGTGGATCACGTATCTTGCTTGTCTGCTCAGGGTAAAGTTACTCCCAGAGGTGAGATCCAAAGGGAACACGCTCAGCCCCAGCCCCGGTCAGGTCACCAGGCCCCTGCAAGCTTACCATCTAACACATTTCTTTTACAGCCTTGGTGATGTCCTTGCTTTCTCCTGCTCTATTCCGGCTGCTGCACGTGGGAAAAAGCTTACGGGGCTTTTCCGGCTTGTTTCTGCAGGTTTTAGGCATGGGAACATTCTGAAGCTATGGAAAAGTCTCTGCCTGTGACCAAAAGGGTCTCCACTTGTGTTTTGTTGTGAAGTTCTTTGCATTTCTCAAATTCTTTAGGCAATGGCGTGCAACGTACTTCAGCAACTTAAAAAAAAAAATAAAAAAAATCTTTGGTGACATTTGTTTATCTTCTCTATCTCACAGAAGGAGTCAAGCCCAGGTCTGCCACTCAGTCATACCACCCGCGGTGACGGTGCCCTTGGGGGCTGCTCCAGAATGACCGAAGCCAGTGATCCAGAAGGGGCAGAGGATGCCCCAAGCTTCAGCATCTGTCCACATACTGCATGGAGAGAAACATGGACCAGAATCCTCCCATCGCTCTCTCCCACCTCTCCTGCTGCTGCCACTCAGCAGAGAGCAGGCACGGGGTACATCCCCAAAGCCCCGTACGTCATTGCTGCAAGGGCCAGGCAGAATTTATCAGCAACTTGAATGGGGTAAGAAGAGAGAGTTCTGGGGGGTGCACTGGACTTTGGATCACTCCTGGCAAACCAGTTGTTAATGGTATCCCACTATTGCTTCTCAGTGATCTGCAGCCCACCATGAAGCAGAGCTGTAACAAGAACATGGGTCTTCCTCACTCCTTGACTCTGAGCAGGAGGCCAGATTTCCTCTCCTCTGTATCGATGGGCACAGAAAAAATATTGTTTACTAATAACTCACCAGCTCCTGTAGATTACTCCCCACTTTAAAGACTTCTTTATTAGTCAAAACAGAAAAGTCTAAACCCTAATGACCGACTACAACACAACTTCAGGTAAAAAATCTGAAGGGAAAAATAAATACCAAAACCAAAGGAATGATGTGGTCTATAAACCTGAAGCTATTTTTTTAATGTGGCTTTCAGAAGACTTAATTGGTACACAATATTCCAAGAATGAAACGAAGCACCTTGGGAGATAAAGGTGGGCTTGCTGGTTTCCATCACTTGAGAGCTTGACCTCATATTTCTAGTTATTCATAAACTCCAAAGCAAGAAAGAGACCTCCTACAGGAGAGGTTACCCACAAAGGGACTGCTGGAATCAGTGGAGTTCCAGGAAGCATCTTTCCCTCTAGGGTTAATACGGAAATAAAACAAGAGAAACAAACCAGACTCTGTTTTTTTCAAAGTAATTGGCGGTCTCCTAGGGAACATCTCAGTTGCTATTTCTGTCCCGGCTAACCTCTCCTTTTCTGGTTTTATTGATGTGAATTGCCTCCTTTCTTTTGCTGCTGATACACACCCTGTACCTTCTCATGCTGAGCACAGCCATCCTAGTCCTCTCCTAGCAGGTTTTACAAGATATAATGGGGATTTGATTGAAAACTGAATATTCAGCACTGAGGACAAAAATAAAGAAAACAGTTATAACTTGTAGGATTAAGTTACCTTAATAACTTGACAAGAACTCAGCACTCTGGAGAAAGCATAATTTGTAGTGATTAATTTTATCCATTGCTGAGGGCAGATACAAGCGGAGCGAAACCCTGTTTCCAATGACAGCTGTGTCAAAGCTACTGACGTTAAATGGAGTCATAAGCACCTTAACCTTCCAACAAGTAGCCATAGTTTCAGTTGGATTACTGCTTCTGCGACATTTTGGAAGGCTCATATTCCTCCGGGCAGTTGTGCTTCACCAGAGGCGACTCCAGACAGAGGGAAAGAGAGGGGATGCATTTTCTCTCCTCTCCTACAATGATCCTAGATCAACTAGCAATTCTCCAGGTGGGAAAAGGGACTGAAACTAGCCTGTGCCTCCCCTTGCCTTTCTTTCCAGTCATCTGCCTTTCGCCAGTCATTTTTCTTCCAAAGGTTTAAGAAGGTTTTATGTTGGGAAACGTGCCCAGGAAGATCTCTCTCCCTCTTTCCGTTCATTAACCTGCTGCACACTGAAGCTCACACACACGCTGGCTCTCATGGACGTTCCCATCTTCACCCTCATGCAGCACTAAGAGCATCATCCGGAACAAGGATGGGAAAGGGACAGAAGATTGCAAGACAAGAGGCAGAAGAGCTGGCAGCAGCCTTGTCCTCCTCTTTTTGTCATGCAAGGGCAGAGGCAGAAACAAGGAGATGAAGCCCGGGATGCACTGTGCACGCCTGGATTATCTCTGGAAATCAAATGGGCTCCTGCAAAAGTGAGGATCAGCCCCAGAGGACCTAAAGCAAAGCCTGCAGAAGACAGGACCCAGGGCTTCAGACCAGCCCTACGTTCTCAAATAACTTGTCCACAACTACAGCATAAACTTTTACAGCTCAGTGCTATAAATCCACAAACAACTTCCTTTTCGCAGTTACATCAGTGAAATATACCTCTAAATTCTTGTTATTATTTTAAAGTACTTTTGTGAAATGGTAGAATACATGTAATATCTGTATTGAAGAATAAAATCCAGGTTTGACATAGTGGCAGCACAATGGAATGAAACGCCACTCTGAATTCTGACGAAGAGTAATTCAGCTTTTCTCCAAGGATTCCGGTCAGAAAACCGTCCTCACCGCAGTTACTGTAACAGGCAGGAGGGTGAACCTGTGTTTTTTCATTAATATGCCCGATGGTGCTTTATCAGAGCCCAAATCCAGCACAAATTCTGCTGTAATTAACCTAGCTCATTTTTTCACAGCACAGACATACTGAATGGATTCTTTGTGTTCATAGTCCGCCTCTATGAATAGTCGACTCCGAGATAATATAGCAGTGGGAATCTTCAGGGGTACCTGATAAAATAATCTTCACCAATAAATAGGAAAGTCGCAAAGTAGAGTCTCAGCCTTAAAATTTGATGAGATGCTTCATTCCAGGCTGGGGTCTCTACTACTGTAAAAACATGCTTCTCTGGTTTGTCTTCAGCCTCTACCGGTTGCTTGTATTTGTCCCAGTATGGCGAAATCCGACCAAAGTTCTCAGCAAACGTCCATGTATTAACTTGTCTCTTCTTAGCTCTGCTTGTCCAAAGTGAGAAGCTCTTCCCTCCAAAGCAGGACACCATCAGAGCCACAGGCCTGTGCACGTTTGAGGAGCAACGTGTGGAGGACAGAGAAGGGAAACTAGCTTAAGCCAAGCAAAATGTAGCTTTGGGACTGGAAGGGAAATAAGAACATTGAGCGCTCTGCCTTAATCTCAGGAGGCCACTCCTATTCAGAAACAGATGTAAGCATGAGCACAAGCATAACTCTGAAACAACGTTCTCTGCTTTTAATTGGGGCAAGAGTCAGCTTTTCCAAGAAAATCCTTTTTGCTCATAGTTAAGAATTTAAAACATATATCCATGCTTTCCTGCAATTGCAAGCCATTCTTTATCCTTTTTTGTTTTATTTTTTATTTCTGTATCATTTTTCCATTTTAAATCCAATGTCTTTAGGACAATTATTTTGCTGTATTTCATGCAGTCCTGTTGTGCTTGCTTCAAATGAATCACCAACCTTTAACACCGCACAAAATTATTTGGCAGCGTTATAAATGGACCAAAACGCATTGACAATTCGATAATCTTAATGTTTGCAACCATCTTTCTGCCCTCTGCTCGTAAACAAGATGGCCCATGTCCAGTCCTAGGCACTCCTCCTGTGATCAGGATCCCAGAGCTGCAGTACGTCACAGCTCGGGCACTGCTGGTGCTCCGTCCCTTCCTGCACTTACCTTCCCGCCATCCCAAACACCTACAGCATCTTTTATTCCAGTGGCAGCTTTGAGGACGGAAAAGCAGAATTGTCTTTCACAATACATACAGCCAAGCCATGGGCCGATTAACTTCCGAAGACGGTTGAATAAATAAAGAGAAATGCAAGTCGTGTTCCAGGTTTCAAATTTTGGACCATCTTTTGATAGCTATTAAAAGAATAGTATTAAAATATTGAGCATTACTGACATAAAGTACAATTTTAACTCTCTTTGCAAAATTTAAATCAATGCAATTTTAATTCCAAGGACCTAAAAATCATTGAAGGACTTTAGAGGCTTAGAAAAAAATACTTACTCCTTAAAATTTCCACTGAAAAGCTCCAGAATGCTTTCTGAACACGGTGAACACCTTACTGCCGGCGGTGCCAAATCCCTGCATCTCGCAAAGCACTCCTCAAAAACAGGCTTTGTCCTACTCTTCTCGGCTATTCTTTGGAGTGAGACCCTCAGGAATAGCCATCGCTATGCCAAATTTAGGCTTGAGTAAGTAGCTCAAGATCATAAAGAAAAAACATCTGCAGAATATAGAGTAGACACAGATACTGTGGCCTCAAGTATTGTTTTTAAAATAACCATACAGAAGAAAATACAGAATTACACAAATCATAGCTGTTAGAGTTGGTTGCAAGTGATGCCTGAGTTAATCAAAGAATTTTTTTTTTACTGATTAGAAATATGCTTTTATACTGGGATCCTGATTTATCTTTAGTTAAATACCACTTCAATCCATGTTAAGTCATTGTGTTGTCATCAACAGATTTTGGGTTTAGCAAGCTCTATGCTCCTTACAAAGGACTATTTGCACTCTTGAAACAAATAGCAGTTTACATGCCTGTTGGACAGAGCGCTGTGCAAGGGAGTTTAATCTCTTCTTAAAGAGTCACCAAACAAGCTTGAACAAATGGCACTCAATGTTTGGCAGAAAAATATTTCCACCAGTTTCCCCCAGCCCAGAGTTCGATCACATGCGGAAAACCAGCAAAGAAACGTTGCCCCTCTCAAGCACGAGTAAACAAGCAGTCAGTTTAAGCTCTGCTTCCAAAAGTTAACCATGATGGTGATACATCAGTCACCTGAGGATTAGAAAAGCCAGGACTGTGGCACTTAGCCATCCTAGCTGGGCAGGAAGTTTCAGAAATGCTGAAATTTCTCAACACTCTGCACTAAGCAGAACAGAAGATGAGTAAAGAGAGAGGTAAGCAATCACGAAAGCTGCAGCTAAAAAGGCAGCCACAGCACTACCTGCTGAATGTCAAAACAAGCACAATCTCCATTTCATTTTGAAATTTAAGGGAGGGGGAAATCCAACCGCATTCAAATTCTCTGCAGGTCAAGAGAAAGTTTGGTTTTTGGTTTTGTTTGAAATGACATTTTTCCAGCAGACATCCAACTTCAATAAATGCTCCTTTTCATAGGGAAAATAACTCTGTACAGCCTCTCCTATGAAAATATTTTTCCCCTGGCATAACCAGGTTTCATTCCTAACCTCAGATGGTCTGACTACTCCGAGAACAATCAGCCACTTCTATTGATTAAACAAACATGAAAATAAATAAATTATCTTTAAAAAGCAGTTTTCTACAGTTTTCATAACACGGAGAGAAGATGAAATAAAAAAATAGGGTCATTTTGTGCTACTTCCTTTCTTTTATTGAGAGTCAATCTAAATAATTAATACAAAGTTATTTCATTCTATGAAGATTACCAGACTTTACCGTATAAAACTCCCTGAGATACAACATGTAATTTAAAGGATCACATAATTCTCTATTCCATTTATACCATAATCAAAAAGTAGTATTATTTCTTCTCCTTATAAAAACCAGGAGATAATGGTCTTCCTTTCTCTCCCTCCACCCCGGTACTTTAAGGCATGGAATAAATCACTTTATCAAAATGTACTAGAGCAGTGCTTTCTACTTAAAATAGAAAATACATTTGCTTAACTTAGAGATGGATTATACACATCACCCGCAATACCTTGTGGAGTCTCGTACCTAATCTACAATCCAATTTGCTCAAACTTTTTATTCACCATTGAACTTGGGCTCTACAAAGCCAGTTTCAAAAGCCAGTCCTCAGCCCGTAACAGCACGCTAACTACTAGCCCGTGGAGCGGATGAGCCAAAAAACAAACCAGATATACAGAGATGCTGCACTACCGACTTCAGCAGCTGTAGAGCAGGGCTGAATTTCCTCCAAAATCTAAAAGGAAAAGTGCGCAAATGCTAATGCAACAACTATGAAACCAGAAAAGGTTCTTTTCTCCCAAAGCAAGAGCTCTGCAATAATTAGTACCGGACTGCACTTTTCTTTATACAATTCTTGAATATACCCAATGCATAACTTACAAATACAGCACAACTGTGAACATCTTACTCAAACATGATGCTTTAATTATTGCATAGCTCTTTTTACAAAACTCTTGCTCATCAGAGATTTCACATGCTTTTCTTAGGCTGAGAAAAAAGTATCCTTTGCGATCTTTGGAAATTCGGATGCTCCTGTAGCCTGTGGCACTAATAATGATTAAAGAGAAGAATTGTGTGTCTGGAAACTTTTCAGAAAATGCTAAAAAATCTAGGAGGGCACTAGTTTCAGCAGGCCGATAAAAAGCAGTGCAATCTTAAATATTAATTCACCACTTTTAAGATCATTTTTTTGTGTACATTTATGTGAACCATGACAAAAACCAAATAGAAAAAAAAAAAGGTAATTGAAAGGGAGAGAGATTTTATTATCCTGACACTTAGCTATTACTGTTAATGATATGCATACGTTAGCCACGGCAGAGAAATACTTTTTCAATAATCTTTAGTTCTCTGCTTACCCACTCACAGGGAACATCTAATTCAAAATAAATTACCATAGGCTGTCAGCTCACAGATCTAGAGAGCATCTACCCAACACCCCCTTATTGCTTGTCGAACCTAATCCTTTTCTAACCACAAATGCCAGTTAACTCACCTGTTCTGATGCCCGTTGTTTATTTGCAACTGACTTTTTTCTCCACACCTGTTCTATGCCCGTAATTTTATTCCTAGTGAAGCCTTTCGGTAAATCCATGGATTATCCAGCTCCTTAAATAGGAGCCGGACGAATCCCTTAATCTTTTGTGCAAGACTCTTGTGGGTTATCATTTTTTGCCACCAAACTTTATAGTTGCAAAGGGCAGGGAACACTCAGCTGTCTGAGGACATGTAATTGCAATGGAAGTTTCCTTCTGGATTTCACCAAGCAAGATCACACGTAACCAAAAAGTAACCACACACTGACTACTACGAAGACTCCAGCAAAATGGCAGAGGCTGAAAGGGAGTAACTACTGTAAATGTTCCCGGTAGGCACTCAGAGAAGGAAGTTTTATCTCAGGAACCTATTTATTGATTTAAAAACTGGGCTGGAAAAAACCCTCAAAACCAAAGGAAAAAAAAAACCCACCAGGAAATCTTTCCCTTTTCATGTTCTTTCCTCATTCCACCTCTGTTTTACCAACAGTCTAGATCTTACTCTCTACAGCAGATTTCTTTTTGAAAGAGAGTGATTCAGGACTTGAGTTTTGGGGGGGGCGTTTTTTTGGTAATAATTATTTTACAAACAGCAAAGTGGCATTCTGAGCAGTCTGTCACCCACCAGAATTTTTAAAAACGCATGCCATAAACCAAAACAATCACTACACAACAGGACAGCCTCATAATACCAGAGAAGTAAGTTAGCCTTTCTGTATACATATTCAATACAGTAATAAAAACCCTGTAGTTCTGAGCTTTTCCCTGTTTATTCCTACATGGCAGTAATTCTGCAGAAAAAAACATGCAGATTCCTGTAAACATTTTCTAGTTCCTGAATAAAGGGAAGGTCAAAACGTTCCAACTTTTTTTTTTTTTTTGTCTGCCCCTCCCTGTACTTCTTCACCTTCACACAGGATAAACGTGCCTATGGTTTTGTCAAGCCGAGAAGAAATACTATACATCATCTGAGCTGTTTGTTCCACTCAGATCCAGTCCCCTCCATACACTTTTTCCTACACGGAATTATTATTTGGCTCAAAGCATTATTAGTTGGCTGCTGCAATCTCAAACATTGCTAAAAAGTGCTACCGTATCATTACATTCTTACGTTCAACACTCGCGGCTCAGAATTTGTCAGCAATAGCTTTCACACACATGATAATCACTGAAAAATATTCACTTTCATCCTCAAAGTACAGAAAGCCAGCACTGATCACATATCTCCTGTAAGCAGAAGAAAGTTTCATGGTCCAGGAAGCTGTCATAGCCGACAAAATTGGTTTCAGCTGTGCGGCTGAAGAACTTGGCATCAGTTATTTATGTCAAGCTGTGCACAACTGTAAAGGTTTCAAGATCTGTAGGACTTCTGGAAATTTAACTCTGCTCTTTAAAGAATCATTTTGCCTGACTGTTCCTCTGTACTTCCACGATTTTGTGCTGTAATAAAAATCTTCCTCTTGTAGGCTTTTCACAGCTTGTTTACCTGTACCTGTGTGCTTCTCTCATGGATGACAGCCTTCTGCGTGCCACCTTGGCTAACGATCTCTCCCAGCACCGTCCTTCCCTACGCCGCCACGCAGTCCACTGCTGGCACAGGCTGCCCGGGCAAGGCTCACCCACCAGCAACATCAGCTTTCAAACCAGCTGGCCAGATTTCGTACCGTCTTGATTTGATTCCCGGCTGCCCTCACGGCCTCGCAAACCTTACAGAAATGCTCGTCCCAGAAGGAGGTGACGTGGACCTCGTACTTCTTCCTCCAGGCAAAATACCTCCTGTAGTTGGGTTTGCTTTTATCGAGGAATTTCAGGTAGGTGGCCAGCAGCCGGGGGCTGGGGAAGTCGTCCACGTGGATGAAGGAGTCCGGGGGGATGAAGCGCTCGTAGTTGGCCCTGCGGGGACCGAGGACGATGGGCACGGCGCTGGCGGCGAAGGCATTTCTCCAGAGCTTCTCAGTGATGTAGTCCTGGTGGATGGAGTTCTCGAAGGCCAGGTAGAACTTGTAGGGCGAGACAGTCTCCACCACGCCGCCCTCGGCCAGCGCCAGCCCCCGCGCCCCGTACACGTCGATGGCCAGGTGCTCCTTCAGCTGGCGGTAGTAGCGCACCCGGGCGTGCTCCTCGTTCCAGTGGCTGATGACCCAGGCCACCAGCCGCGTCTTGCGGGGCAGCACGAAGGGCCGGGGCGCCGGCGGGGCGTAGAGGTAGCCGTAGGGCACGAAGACGTCGGAGTCGTGGCGGTAGGACATGGTCCAGTTGAAGAGGCCGGCCAGCCCCCGCAGCCCGGGGGAGTGCGAGGGCGACTCGAAGTTCATCCACACCCAGAGCTGCCGCGGGGGCCGCGGGGGGGACCCGCGGGGCAGCGCCTCGGCGCCGTGCAGGGCCAGGTCGCGGTGGTGGAAGAGCACGGCCCGCGCCTCGCCGTAGCGGCTCCGGTCGGCGCTGAGGCGGCAGCCGCTGATGTTGTAGCGCCGCAGGCAGTCGGCCGTGCGCCGCGGCCGCCCGAAGGGCTCCCACCACAGCAGCACGTTCACCTCCTCGTCCGCCCGCCCTCCCGCCGCGGCCCGCGGCGCCGCCGCCGGCTCGGGCAGGCCGG
>VZSF01008486.1:239346-259374 GCA_013398295.1 Chionis minor | reverse complement strand
GGGCAGGTGCAGGCCATGGCCACCCTGGGCTCACTGAGGTGACCATGGGCAGGCACCGCCATGGCAGCCCTGGGACTCACTGAGGTGGCCATGGGCACCATGTAGGCAATGGCATCCCCAGGATCACTGAGGTGGCCACAGGCACTGTGTGGGCAATAGCAGCCCTGGGGCTCACTGAGGTGGCCACAGGCAGCGTGTGGGCAATGGCAGGAGCACAGGGCAGAGGACCACGGGCCCAGGAGAGCCCTGCCACCCACGCCACGAAGGCCGGCACCATCTCAGGAGAGAGCAGGACCACTCCGCCGCTTCCCCTGCACCTCCTCGCTTACTTCTTCCCGGAGTCAGAGGTTCTACATTCCGGCAAAAGGGTTTTCCCACACTATGGCTCACATGCTGCATTTGGTAGCCTGGCAAAGAAGTACTTTGGAAGAGAAAGGGAATTTTCTTTTAAAACAGCTGCAATTTAGAGGGTGAAATTGAGAGAAGGTTTGAGCAAGTCACTTACTTAGCAAAAAAAAAAAAAAAAGTGACAGCAGCCACAGTAGCTTTGAATTCCTGTCAAATTCAAACACCTTCAAGCACCTCTAAAAGGTTTAACAATTTGAAAAACTAAAAGAAAAGAAATCAGAGGAATTTTTTTTTGGGTCTTTTTAAAACTTTCTTAGAACCACATATGTTTGCGTTAAAATTTTTAAATCTTGCAGCTATTTAAAAACTACAAAACCTTATGGTTGCCAGATAATTAATTTTTCCAGCTCTGTTTGACGGAGCTGGTGTGAAAAAGTCTATCAGATAGGCTCAAAACTGTTTTTCCCTCGGGTCATTTGCTTTGGTGAACGGAGAGATCACTGATTCTCAGAGTTCAGAGACTGTTCATAGAGGACCAGCGTTTCCCGCTCCAACCCTGTGCATTTTCGTATCCATCAGGTGTAGATCCAAGGTCCACTCACACAGGTCTGCTGAAGGCACCGGAGTTACGCCAGGCATAAATTCTCAGTGACCATGTGGATCGCGGCACAGCTTTTACACACCGCATGGGTCAAGGCCCTGTGATTTGTCTCTGTATTAGTAGAAAAGTGATTCAAGCCTGTTGACCCCGCCAAAGTAAAGAAGGTTGTGTGTGTGAGGTTGGTGCTAGGTTAGTAACTAGGTTGTAACTTACTAACTGCACACAAAAGCACTTGCAGACTTCCATTGTCCATGTTGTAAGCACTCATGAAGTAGAAGAAATGCCAACAGCTGTGGTTATAATCGGTGTCCTGCTGCCTCCGCTCCACCGTACAGCGTTGGTTGGAAGGGATCTCTGAGGGTCACCGATCCACCCTCCCACTCAGAGGAGCACCACTGCCAGCCCCAGCCAAGGTGCTCCCTTAGGCGCTGGCTGCACTAGCACCAAGGTGTTGAAAGCATTGAAGGAATGAGGCACCACACCACCTCTGGCAGCCTGTCCCAGGGCTGTCCCACCCTCCTGGGGCAGAATTTTTTCCTCGTGTCCAACCCTGAACCTCCCAACCTGTAATTTGTGGTTGTGGTCCCGTGTTATACCCAAAGAGAGTATGGCTCCATCATCTTCATAATTTACCTTCAGGTAGTTGCTGGCTCACATTAAATCATCCCTTTACCTCTTTTTCACATGACTAAACAAGACCACCTCCCTCAACCTCTCCTCTTAGCTTGTGTGCTGTAGGGTCCCTCATCATCTTGGTAGCCTTCCTCTGGACCACATTCTCAATAACCTTCTTGAACCATGAGGGTGGAAATTGGAGACAGTATTCCAGGTGCTGCTTCCCTGGTAGGGGATACTTACCCTCTTGTCTACCGGACATACTTCTCACATTGCCCAGCAGGTGACTTGCTTTATTTTTGAGAAGAGCTCACATTCAGCTTGATGTTCACGTAGCACCCAGGTCCTTCCCAGCATGGTAGTTTATCAGCCAACCAGTTCCCACCCTGTACCAGTGCATGGGAGTTCTCTGTGCCCCAGTCAGAACTTGCTCTTTCTCCATGCTGAACTTCCCAAGGCTTCTGTTGGCTCACTCCAAGTTTATCGAGGCCTCTCCGAATGGTACAACCCAAGATGTCAATCCTGCTTTCTGAGTATTGTCTGCAAAATAGTCTGCTTGCCAAGAGCGGCAAAAAAAATATCTGAGTGCAATAAACATAGGGCCTATCTTGACAAATAGCACTCCTTTGTGTCACAAAATGGGAACCTGGGAAGATTATTTTACCACAGTAGAAAGCTCCAAACAAATGTACAAATACAACGCCAAGAGAGAGTCAAATCCTCCGAGGGCATGAGCTTACTTGGAATCAATCCAGACCCATCCAATACAATGAGCACTACCTAAGACAAGCACAATCCCTAGTCTGCCTTCATTAAGGATTCAAAGTGGTCCAAAAGCTCTACTACTAGTAATTGTACCCGTTTCTACAGATAAGGTGAGAAGTTTGAGACCCAGGAAAGTCAGCGGGAGAGCTGAATTGACTTCTGCTGAATTTCTGATTCCCTAAATTTGATCGTATCAGCTGCAATAGCAGTTCTTATTTTCCTTCAGGAACTTAAATTTCAGCATTGGTATATGACTTTGGAGGAGTCTTTGTCTAGTCAAGTTTTCATTTCCACTGCATGAAGATTTGATGCTAAACCATGCCAATTCCAAAGCCTAGTCAATTCCGTTGACGATGCCAGGCCTGATCCTGCAAACAGTGAAGTCAACAAAAACGTTGACTTTAATTCAGGGTTTATGACATGCTTCAGGACAACTCAACATGGAAGCCTTTATAAGCCAAGTACTGACAAATTTGAAAAAAAAAAAATAATGTCTGCCTTCCTTGTGAAGATTGATAGCAAGAGTTGGCTAGTGACTTTTGATTTTTTGCAGTCCCACAGTGAAACTTCAGCGTGACGTTCACCTGCACTGCAATGGCATCCATTTCACCCATTTTAAGACTATTGTCGTACAGGAAAAAAATCTGATGAATTATTTAGCATGAGATTAACACAAAGCTTCCTATATTCATCAACTCACCTAGAGCTAAAGCTCTGCACTGCATATTGAGGAAAGCTGTTACTGAAATCCACAGTAATTCCGATGGTATGTATGGTATAGAAATCCAGTATTATAGCATTTCCTATTTGTCTTACTATGGCAGATAAGAATTACATCAATTCAGATGAGAGGGCAGTAGCCTAAAATGTTTCTATGAGTAATACTGTCACCGTAAGTTCCTTTTCATTCCTCCACCTGCCTCTGTGGAGACTAAATACACATTTACATCGACACATTGTATGGAGTTCACTAGTTCAAGTCTTTATAGAATTGATACCTACAGCAGAATGAACCCTATTTCCAAGGCATATTTTTGCATTTTTTACAAATTACAGATCCAATTGTTTTGCTATCGCTATGTGATCTTCAAACTTCTCCCATTGTGGGAGATGGCACAGAAATATATTTTAGTTAGCTATTCCTCACAGTCACGACTGAAAGTAACAATAGGAGTGTCTTCAACTAAGAGTCTATCAGCCTGCTAGAAATTCTGGTGTAGTAAACTTGCAAGCGCGATGTGGTGTGTTGCTGTAGAGCGAGGGATACAGGGAGTGACCTCACTGTCAGGAGCAGGGTTAGAAGTCAGGTGTCCGAGACCTGTGTGTAGGCAAGGGATTTCTCTCTCCTTTTCAATGTCTCATTTCTCTTCTAGAGAAGAAACACCACCCTGGCACTAACCCACATCAGCTCCAGTTTGCCTCATTTCTGCCGTAAGACACAGCATGTCAGTGGCACCATCACGACCAGCTTCTCTGCGCTGGTAGGGTTTTGCCAAGCAGTTTTGTCCACTCTGACTTGTGAAAAACCCCACAGACGTCACCGGGAAGTAGGACGTGATGAAGGTTGAGTAGCGTTACCAGAGGCCTTCAGACCTTCCAGAGGAAAAACACCTTATTTTGTCTGCTTTGGAGGTAAACCGTCCCAGGAGATCGCTCTGCAGACTGAGGGACGACACAGACTTCGTGGTACTGTATACACAAACTGGGGAACTGTGGTTTAACTGCTCTGTGGAAACCACAGTAAGCTCCACTGTTGCCGACAGTCGGGAATTTAAAATAAAATGCTGGCTGTTAGTAATGAAGCTGTTGCAAAATAAAGAATATTTTGCTTATTTGAAGGTTAAATGTTTGCCGTTTCTAACAGCAATCAATGTTTTTGCCTACAGCTCCCCAGCTGGCTTCCTCTCCTACTCTGACTCACTCTGTTTTGTCACACTTGAGAAGTATTTAAGCCTAGAAAAGTCTTTGAAGTTATTTGTCAGCTGTCTTGCAAACACGGTTTAAAAGGTACTGCAAGATGCGGTTGTTGTTTTCAGCCACAGCTATCAAGCCAGACATTCTGTCAGCCAGGGAAACCTTTGTGGCGTTTTTTATCCTAAGAAAACATGATCAGCTTCAAAGAGTAGCAGGATGCTATCTGGTACCAAAACGACACTAAGAATGACTTTGAAATCTCTTCTTCATAAATAGTCCCCATGGTTTCAGTGCACGTTTTTGCCAAGTAAGAACCTAAATCCTGTATGAAAGAGAGTGAAAAAAGGTCTGTTCTGTAAAAACTGCACACTGTATTTTAGCGTAAAGTTTAAATGCCTGTAATTTGATTACCTAGTGTTTCATCTTCAGGATTATGATCTTTCTGCTTGTAAGTTTAAAGTTCTGAAATATGACCAGAGACATAAGATTCAGTTGAAAGTTTATACCTGTCTGGTCGGATGAACAGCTTCTGGATAGGCAAGCCCATGTAATTGCACATGCAACAAATGTGATGTTAAGATATTCTGCCCAGCAACAGCTCCACTTGTGACTGTGAGCAGGACTGGATTAAAACGATGTGAAGCTGACGTTTCCAGGTCAAGGCTCAGGCATGAACAAATGTGCTGTGCACACTGTGGGTGGAGGGCCCTGTCCCAGAACGCTCTTCAACCTTCCATTACAGCACACGTCGCTGCTGTTCACCAGCACAGACCAGAGCCAAAATCAGAGCAGAAAACTCTACCAAAACCGCACGACCCGCAGGCACTTCGATGTGCGTGTGTGTACCAGCAAGACAGAACTTGGCTCTGTGGATATTTATTAGCAGTTATCATGAGTTTCAATCTTCCTTATTTTTTTGGAGCGCGGGACCACATCTCAGGCAACAGCAGCAGGGGCGGTGATGTGCAACCAGCGCTGATGCTTTCATTTTACCCTGTGAACATCCCCCAGGCCAGAGGGCAAGGGTTGGCGCTAGAGCTTTTCTTCAGACCTCTCTGAACCTCAAGCACCGAGGTGACATTTCAGTCCAGCAGACACGACGAGCTCTAGTGTGAAGTAAATCCCCTAAACCACCTGTAGTCTAGTTGTGGGGCTCTCAACACCAATTGTCTTAATAACGTGACCCCCTCCGATTGTGCCTCATTGCTCGATAACGTGGACGTAGCCTTTGAAAGATGTGGGTGTTTGAACACTGGTATTAATACTTAATACCATAATTAATGGCTACTATGATAACATTTGTCTTTCAAAACAGTAATGTTTAGTTCGGAAATAAAAAGATATAAAAACTAAGAGAAAAGGGTAGCTGAACAGTTAGACAGTAAAAAGTCACTATCATAAAATGTGAGCACAGTGAATTTAAATTACCTGACACCCCATTTAATGAAATATTATAAATATCATAGTAATATTAAAAACATTACTATAATATTATGCAATGTTATTACATTTAAACAAATTGCTTCATTTTATTCAAATGAAAGATGAGACACATAAAGAGCTCACGAATGTGAATATACAGGACTACCTAAGAATTACCCAAGCCTCGTCACTGGAATAAAATATTCAGTTGAAGACATCTGAAAGACATTTCTCCCTTGTACAAGGTTGCACAAAAAGAAAGAGGGAGCAAAGGAGCAAATGAGATTCACAAATCTGCCTTTGTTGCAGCAGAAGTGAGTTGGTGCAGGAATCCAAGATAGACCCATAGTCATTTCATTTGGAACATTGTAAAACAATACTATGAAAAAAACCTACTAAGAATGAGAAAGCAGAGAGAGGAGAGTGGAATAAAAATGAAGCAAGGAGTGGGATGCAACAAGCTTAATCAAAATCTCTATCTAAAAACGTTGTGTTTTTCAAACATTATTGTGTGGTTCATGATTGAATTTGCACCTAAAAAGTGAGAATAATGTTTTCAAAAGCAGCTACTCTTCCAATGCCTCAGGTGCAATTTTCAGTGCCAATATTTTTTTCATTTAGAAGTAAAATGGAAATACTGAGAAGAATTCACATAGAGCCAACGAAGGGTTTGGGTTTTTCTCCCTTCTCACTCTGATACAAAAATAAAAACAAACTTTTAGTGTCAGAGAAGAGTTCCAGACAATCAGAAAACAAACATCCCATTTCAGTCACAGATAACTGTAAAAAAAGCAAAGGAAAACAAAGTCTAGCTTCACAGAGTTGTTACCCAGACTCTCCCTTTTTAACAATATTCACTGTGGTTTAGATACTTCCTTACGATCTGAGAGTCCCAGAAACAAATCCCATCTCCACCTCTTAGGATCACACCTTAGGAAAGATGTGAATTACCAGTCTGAGGTATAATTGGGAGTAAGAGGCTCTTTAACTCTTAATTTTAAATTATCAATCAGTCCTAGTTCATTTTTTTTTCACTGTACAATACAATTCCCTTCTCTAAAAAGACAGTAACTCTTGTTTATCCCACAATTGTGCTGGAGGGATGTCTGGGAGGAATGCTGGCAATGAAAACTGTAGGGTAAATGCAAAGTATTATTAATTTGGAAAAGAACGTGCTAAACTTATTCTAGAAATATGGCAAAGGCTGATCATTAAGTTAGATTGTTAAATATGAAGACAGAAAACATCATGCCTACCAACCTGGTCCACCACCTCCTCACTTGATTGTGGGTTCTCATCTCCCTCCCGTTACTCCTACTAACAGTTGTCCCCAGGTTGGCCAGGCA
The DNA here is from genome assembly GCA_013398295.1 of Chionis minor. Taxonomy (NCBI): domain Eukaryota; kingdom Metazoa; phylum Chordata; class Aves; order Charadriiformes; family Chionidae; genus Chionis; species Chionis minor. The sequence continues at coordinate 252,363 of VZSF01008486.1, read as the reverse complement.
CATGATCACGACTATGTATTTCTCACGTTACCACAGCGCTTTGGAAAGAACCGTGGATCCTTCTAGATACAGCACAAACACAGCTTTGGCCCCACTTGCTGAGGTGAATCTCATTTAATCCCAGCAGTTCATAGTCCTTAAAGAAGGGACACCCCTTCGTCATAAAAGCCAACTCCTCATTTTTGGCACCAGCGGTGCAAATAGTTGGGCTACGGGATCCACCCATTCCTCCAGCCTCCCCCCTCACCAGCAGGGTTAAGGAGAAACCACCTGGGCACCTGTGTCTCTGACTCGCCCTGCAGCAAGGTAGTCACGTCTCCCCTGGCAGTACTGCTGGTCACCCTGTGGAAGAGCAGCAGGGAGTAGAAGTCCAAGGCCCTGACAAGACTCAGCACATTCTCCACGGCGTCCCAGACGTCGGCCCATCAACAAACCTCCCCAGACAGGATGCTGGGGCAGCGAGTGGGAGCTTCCGTCTCTCATAGCAGGGAGTCTCCGACTCCTATCTGCATTTCCAGGGGGCATGGTTCGGGCTCAGCCAGCTCAGGTGCTTTGCAGGAGAGAGCTTCCTGGCCCTCATCTACTACCAGAGCACCAAAACTCTTCCGCAGCTGCAAACGCCACTCCTGTCTCCAGTACTTGCTCCAGTCATCCACGACCTTTCAAAGCTCCCCGTTGTTCTGGTTTTATGCAGTACCTAGGAGGACCCACATTTGTTTCCTAAGTTGTGGGATAATACAGAACAAACTCGTGATCATTTGGTGTTACCTCACTGTAATAATGGTTAAGAATGAGAGTTTAGTGACGGGTTATTTCAGGTTCTACGCTGGCTCTGGGGTTCTTTGACACTATGGTAACTCTTACATTGTTGTGGTTTGACCCCAGCCGGCATCTAGGACCACGCAGCCATTCACTCACTCTCCCAGCAGGAGAGGGCGAAGAGGGAGAAAAAGGAGGGGGAAAAAACCCTCATGGGTTGAGATAAAGAGTTTAACAGAACAGTAACAGCAGAGAAAAAAATAATAATGGCAAAAGAATATACAAAATAAAGTGATGTAATTCAATTGCTCTCACCACCCGACGACTGATTGCCCAGCCTTTCCCAAGCAGCAATTGTAGATTTTTGCTCCCAACCCCAATTTATATACGAGCATGATCTCCATGGTATGGAATATTCCTTTGGCCAGCTTGTCCTGTTTATGCTCCCGCTCAGTTTCTATGGGAAGCTGAAAAAGTCCTCAACTTAATATAAGCATTACTTAGCAACAACAAAACCAGTATGTTTTATCAACATTATTCTCATACTAAATCCAAAACACAGCAGCTGCTAGAAAGAAAATTAACTCTATCCCAGCTGAAACCAGGGCACAGAGAGAGGCTTATTTATGTTAAACTCTTATTAAATCAGGCTAGATATCGAATCACAAACTCTTGGCTTCTGAACTGCTCAGTTTAATATATGGAGTCAGCCTAAGGCATTTTAAGGCATCTCTTCAATTCCATTACAATCTTCTCCTGGAACTTAGAATCACTTTGCAACAGAGGCGCCTACGAAAATGTCAAGTTTCACAGTAGCACGTTTTTCTAAGATCATTTTGCAATCCTTGGATTGTGATATTTTCATTACTGGCTGAAATATGGATTGGACCACCAGATCAAAAATCAGCATGAGGATATGAATAAAAAAACCCAATAAGCAAAGACGAAACAGCTCCCTATCCAAGCAGAACTTTCTTCAAAATCTTAGAAACACCAATCTACATTTCTAAAGGCAGCTAGTCATTCTGATGTTTGATTTGACACATCAAAACAGGCTCAGGTCTTCACAGCACTAAAGTTCAGCAATCTGTAAAAAAAAAAAAAGATCGGCTCTAAGCACGGATGAGACACCACACAGTGAGCCCCCCCCAACCACAAGTCACTTTTAGGGAAAGGCAGTAAAAGGGAGAAGCAAAAATAAATGCATTAACTTCAGTAAATTCAGTAACATGGGTATATATTTTTTTTCTTATACTTTCTTCTACTTATTTCTCCTACATATTTTCCCTTCATTTCTTACAGTTTCTATCTCTGCATTGCTGAACTCTGTTCTCCTCTCTCCAGTTCCCTTCAGGACTTCCCGATCTTCTGTTCTGTCTCCTCGCTCATTCCTTTTCCTTTTGCTTTGCTTTTCCTTCTGCCACTAAACACAGTAGGCTCGTCTTTTCTCTAGAAGTCCCCCTTCTTTTTTTGTCCTGTTTCCATAGCCTGTATGTACCTACTCCATCTCCCCATTAATATATTATCACCTCATTTCCCCCCCAAATCCTTACAGAGAAGAGGATGTGTGAATGGAAAGGGTTTGGTGAACATAGGAGCTGAAGCCAGATTGCTTCCAGTTTTCCTTCTGTCTTGTGCCTTTTCTGCCACCCCTTTTCTCATGCTACCTGCCTGTTCTGCTGCAAAACAGGCAGTATAGCTACTGAGGAGAGCACCGCTTGTCTCCAGCAGCAGTCCCTGAGAATGAAGGTACATCTAAATTCCCAAAGGAAAACCAAAAGATCCCATAAATTTTAGTACCTAAATCAACCTGAATAAACTGCTTTGTTTTCAAACTGTTCTTTCTTCACAGATCTTAACAGGAAACGGAGGCTATCAGGATCTTTGAAAACTCTACGTGCCTTCACTAGAAGCTTCATGTACATGAGTTTTAAAATTATGCCAATGTCTCAAAACTCTGAGGCATTCTTTGGCTGCATTTGCTTTGGTAGCATTTTCTTTGGTGTGGCTAAAGTTTTCTTGGTTTAAGTGACTAAAATACCAGAAGTGACTGCAGTTAATACCTGCCTGAAGATTAGGCTTGCTCTATAACCAAAACATTCCTACAAGTAGTAAGTCTAGAGTAAAGATATCGTGGTAGAAGCCTGTACTGGTTAAATGTTTCCTGTACTCGCAATAATTTAATTAATGCTGCTGTTGTAACAGAGATGCCACTATCTCCAAGAGGTCGCAAGATTGAGATAGGAAGAAAAAGGTGCTAGTCATGCAGCTAGCTGTACTTTAAACCACTAGCCCCTGAGAATGTGGGAAAGGGCTTCATTTAATAGCAAAATATGCTGAGTTCATATATTCTACAAGCTCATGGCACTAACAATATTCCTCTTCCAAAGCTAATGTTTCCTTAGGGTTGGAGGCTCTCACCTGCCACTACAAAGTTAAGATGTTTCACTGCAAGAGAGAAAGTGGGCACATTGAGACAACTGTGCTAAAATCCACCAGCTCCTAACGAGCAGGCCTGCTCCCCAAAAGCCACACTCCACAGACTGTAAAAAAAGAAATACGTGACCCAGAGCATCAGCTGACCACTGCAGGCAAAGGCTAAAATGCCTGAAATGATCCCTAGAGCAATCTCTTTTTCAAGAGGTGGGTTGGAAGAGGGCTTTTCCAAATATTTGTATTTGTTAGGGTCGGATGTTAAGAAAGGCAGGTAAGGTTCACTATGTACACGAAACCAACACTCACCACCTATCAGTAGGATAAAAGTGATTATTCCACACATTTACAAAAGGTTTCAGAACATGAAATAACGTAGAGTCCTAAGCAGGCTTCTCATGCAAAGATTTCAAGTCTGTTGGCTACTTACTGAAGGAAGAGCCAGAGGTGATTACTATAAGACTATATAGGTAAACTGCAGTCCCGTGAGATGTCTATGAATTACAAAATAATATTACCCTGCAATTTTAAAATGAGGCGTTATAGTGCAAGTTTCTCATTATTGACTCTTACTTTTCATTCCTGCATGCCTTGAGTAGAACTGAGGCTGCAAAAGTAAACCGTTTCTGTTCTGTGACAGTGGTTTCAGGCTTCCAATGGAGAAATTCTTTTTCATGCTCCAAATTCCTTCCAGAGCCACTGTTAATAATTTATCAAAATAATACCATTATAACGGATTACTTCAACTTGTGCTAGAAATAATGTAACTTTTAAAAGACAGTCCCTTTGGTCTATACAGTAATTAGAAGTTAGTTAAGCGGAACACTATAATCTTCCTCCATAGTTAATGAAAAGAGATTGACATCTTCAGGGAGCGATTCAGATTGCTAAAGGTACGCAACGCTCTCTACTGTCTGTCGAACAGCTGATGCCTACCAGGCTCCTAACTGAAGGGGGATGCAGCTGATCTATAACATACAAGAAACAGCAGTAATACCATTGATGCACCCACCATGTTTTATTGGTCACACTGGAATACCAAATGCACTGATAAAAAGACAACAGAACAACACCACCCCTCCTCCCCCACAAAAAAACCCCAAAAAACAAAAAACCAAAAAACAAACCCACAACAAAAACCCCAAACAGAGATAACACCACCAAAACAAACAAACAACAAAAAAGATAATTTATTTTGTGGAAAGTTTACAACTTAATAACCATCTGATTTATGTTAAACTATAAACTTACTAACAATCTAAACTGTAAATCAGTAATCATCCAACCTAACAATTGTTGTTTATCGGAGCTTAGACTACTTAGGGAGCATTGCTAATTCTCCAGATGTATGCAGATGAAAAAGGAACTAGGTATTTCCTGAGTAATGCGTACACCAGCATCTATTTGACCTTATTATACATAGCATTGTTATGCTGTGCATATGACATTATGCTATACATACCATCTATATACTGAGCTTGTTAAACATGCAAATTATAATTGAATTTGAAAATTATAATTTGAAAAATTCCAGTAATTAATATTTTTGTAGTGCTTCTATATTACCTTTAGTACCTTAAGCCTTTGTAACACACATTGCATTGGGAGACTCCACGAAAATCATGAGAACCTGTATGGTAGCATCCATTCATCTGCTCAGACTGAAATATTTCAAATAATCTTGATCCACTGGCAGATGGATGCAGTGAAATATAGTTGTGTTCAGTTCTTAGTAACATTAGACACACGAGCATCTTGAGCAGACCAATGTTAACATCTGCAATTCAACTACTTGCCCAGAACCCCTTTATAGTCAATGAGAAAGGGCTTTTTTAGAGCATGACACGTGCAACAGTAGGTATCTAGGACAAGTCAGAAGAATTGTGTTTTCAAAGAGCCTTTTTCTCTCTGTTTACTATAAACAGAGCCTACATAAGTAGTTCATTTGCAGGTGTGTGCTGTAGTTGCCCAAGGAGACTAATCACAGTACTGGAGTTGCAGGTGCAATTGGTCTTTACATCTGACAGGATACTGATTTCATTGCCTAGCTTAGGTACATTTTTGTCTGTCAATCCAACTGTTTTAAATTCTTTTTGAGTTTAGGCTTGCATCTCAATCCTACATAAGAGAAAGCGTAAAGACTTCTTTCGAAATTTGGAAATTTTGGGAAGAAAGGCAAAAATGTCTTTATTATGTTTGGGGAGGATGTAATGCTTAGGAGAGGCAGTGGTGGGCCTATTTCAGCAAAATGCAGCTTAATACAACCAAGGCATAGCTTTAGTCTGCAGAAGAGAATGCTGGGCTACGGAATGGGAACTGTGTATTGTGGAGCAAAAGCATCATGGATTTAAGAGTAACAGTCAACAAACAGTTCAAGGTCCCGGTGCTAACGTTAGCTCTAATGTAGCTCTAATGTAGGTAGAAGATTTTCTCTCTCTACAGGCTACTACTGATACAAATACTGAAATATATGATAACATGCGGTATTCACATTTTAAAAGAGGATGCAAAGCGATAGCTGAGAGTACATAAAAAGCTGAAACCAAATATATGCGTATATACCTTCCCTGGAAGAAAATCCTGTATACTACAAAAGGCACGATCATATCACAGAATCACAGAAAGTTAAGGGTTGGAAGGGACCTCTAGAGATCATTGGTCCAGCCCCCCTGCCAGAGCAGGTCCACCTACAGCAGGTTGCACAGGATGGCGTCCAGGTGGGTGTGGAATGTCTTCAGAGTCGGAGACTCCACCACCTCTCTGGGCAGCCTGTTCCAGTGCTCTGCCACCCTCAAAGTAAGGAAGTTCCTCCTCATGTTCAGATTCCTATATTAGAATTTATACCCATTGCCCCTTGTCCTGTCACTGGGCACCACTGAAAAAAGACTGGCCCCCTCCTCCCAGCACCCTCCCTTTAAGTATCTGTAGACGTTGATGCGATCCCCCCTCAGTCTTCTCTTCTCCAGACTAAAAAGACCCAACTCCCTCAGCCTTTCCTCCTAAGAAAGATGCTCCAGCCCCTTCATCATCTTTGTGGCCAAGGCCGTAGACCCAAGAAAAGCAAGGAGCTGAATCATGCAAATTCAAATTATTAATCAGGCACTTTTTTTTTTTCTTAGTACATCAACCTAATGAACAAACTAATGAGGCAAGCTGTGGAATAACCAGCTTTACTCAGTGGACTCTACAGAGAAGTACCTAATAAAATACAACAGCTTGGCTGATGACAGCAAAATGATCTTGTACTTAACCCGATACGATGACCTATCCTTAAAACATTACAAACTTGTGAAAATTAATTTCCTACAATTAGATTAATAGACCACCGGCATGAGGTAAGTTTTGTCTTATGTGGGTCGCTAGACTTCAGGCCCATTACTGCACCAAGACTAGCAAATGAACTTGGACCAGCGCTAACGGTATAAGTGGAAAATATTTAAAGTGTGTATTAAAAACAGTGAATCTAAGTAATCTTTGCTAAACTTCCAGCATTAAGTTCTCTTTTTTGTTAAAAGCCACTAATTATTTCTACTCTGATCTTAACCTCATTTTTACCTCCCGTTCTCAGAATTTTTACTAGTTCAGCTAGACCAACACCTTGTTCCCTCTTAAGACTTCCACTTCCTCATTTGCCTACTATTATCACGTCTCTCTATAACCTTTAGGCTGCTTGAACAGACTGATTTTCTGATTGCTTTCAGTGTTTTCCTGTCCTTTCTTTATCATTCTTACTTCAACTCTTTCAACACCAACTTCAGTTTTGAACAGCAGAAGGGGACAAAGTATTCTAATAACTACAGCATTTCTTTCAAAGAAAAAGGTAACAAAACCTCCCTACTGCTTGCCATTTGTTCCTGCTTTATTAAACTGATAGATCATATGAAATTATCTATGTTCTCTATGGTCTTGTAAGTTCAGACTGAAAAAAGAAAAGGAATAATAAAGACTATATACAATTCTTCTGCTTCTAAATGTTCCCCATGCTATCACATAAATCTTCTGGGCTGTTTTGTTGGGTTTTTTTTAAATAATAATTTTACACAAATCCTCAAGGCAATGTACATTTCTTTTGCCCTAACAAAGACTTGCTGATAAGGAGGATTACCTGCAGCTGGATGTTTAACATGGCGTGCTTCTTTCCGAAAAGAAAGCTCTTCTTCAAGTATTTCTTTAACTCTCCTAGATGGCTCAACATATAGAAATTTCTTCCCTGTTAGTAAAACATATTACAAAAGAACCAGTTATTTTCAGTCCTCTGAATGCTAACACATTTTGCTGAATGCAACGCTATTTTATGCTGCTCGCTTCTGTTTTTAACACACTTTTAAAACAAATAATTTACAAATATAGACCCAGCCAGGCCCTGCTCCCCGACATCGAGCTCTTCCTCAGGACAGGACCATGGTGGGTAAAACCTAAACTGGGGGTGCTGGTGGGCGGCAGCGCGCTGAGGTGGCTCTGCCATGCAGGAGCCAAGGCCACCCTAGGCCTCTTGAGGACAGGTGGCCACCGTGTCCCCCCACAGCCAACAACCCAAGGCAGGGCGGCCCGTGGAGGAGGTCTCCAAGGAGATGTCCTCACTCAAGGGGATCTCCATGGAGCCCAAGAGGGATTAGGGCACCCCACGGTGGCAGGAGGGTCCCTGGCGTGGTGGGGTGCGAGGGGCCACTGGANCGCCTCCCGCCTCCCCGGCCGCCAGCGCCGGCTGCTCCCCGCTCGCCGCCCTCATGGCTGCCGCCGCCGCGCCCCGGCAGGTAGGAGCCGGACGGCCCGGTTGCCACGGGAGCGGGGGCGGGCGGGGGCGGTGCTGCTCTGCCCCGCTGCCGGCAGGAGGGAGCGCGGCGGGCTCTGCCGCCGCTCCGCCATGTTGGGGGGGCGCCGGTTCCTGAGGGAGGGAAGGAGGGAGCTCACCTCCTCCCTGAGCCCTGTGCCGAGGCGGGAAGATCGGGTCCGCCATTTCCAGTCAGGGCTGAGGTGTTTTACCCCCTCCCCAGGCGAGGGTTAACAACGGGGTAGCCTCGGAGGCAGGGGGTGGCCAGTCGCCATCCCCAGGGAACAGCAGGCCGCGGCCACCTCGTGCCTGCTTGGGGCACAGGGTGGGTGACAGCTCTAGGTGTTATTAATGGCTCCTCGTTTGTCAGTCAGCATTACCGCACTCAGCAGCGGGCACGAACATTTTGTCACCGCTGGCTGGTGTGCCTTATGAAAGGATGCCTTGTCATCCTCTCCTGAGACCATGGCGGCCTGATGGAAATAGAGACAGAAGAGTCCTATTCAACTGGATGGGCGAGACAGATCTACTCAGCGGTACTAGCTTGGTTTTAATAACGCTTTTCATAAAATGAGGCCTCTCGAGGCGCTGTTTATAGGGCTGAAGTAGAGTTGACTCTCCTTGTTTTGCCACTGTTAAAAGTTTTGAAAAAGAAGAGCAGCTGGCAGTTAGAGTAGCCAACCGATAATGCTGCCAGCGGGCACAAGGGGAAGCTGTCCTGGCCAGCAGCTTTGCCCAACAGAAGCTTCCTTCAAATCCAGACTTTGCATGCAGTAGTGAGAATTTATAAGGTACAAACTATAAGTCTAGTTACATAAATGCATGATACCTGTATTTTTCGTTGATGCATTTCAAGGTGTATTCATCTTCCACGGGCGTCCTGAAGCGAAACTTTCAAAATAATAAGCGTTAAAAATCATCTTGTAGCACTCATAGTTCAGAGGCAGTTCTTTATTTTCCACCAGGAGTGCTGAGCAGGGCTTCTGGAAAGGCAGGTGACGGAGATGCCCTCCACAGTTGGTTGATCAGAGCACCAAACGTGGGCCAACACAGCCCAGCCCTGCTGCTGCTGCCGCTGGAAACATGCTTCAGCTCTGTTAGTGGTGTCTGGAAGGAGCTTGGGATGGTTCAGGGAGGCATCTGCACAGGACAGCAAAGTTCTTTGTTGCAGCTCTCATACTGAGTGGCAGCACTTCAGGTCTTGCGTTCAATTTTCAGTTCAACTTCATTAACACCGAGAAACAAGTATCTCCACTCCTGAATTACAGATGGCAAAGTTGAAACTCAAAATGATGCAGCATGCCCTTACCACGGGAAAATCTTTAGTGTCCTCATTCCCAGGCAATGCAATGGGCTGACAGCATTGCTGAAGTTCTACCAGTGTCTTTCTAAACGAATATTGATCAAAAAAAGATCTACCTGCTCAGACTGATTGTTTTGAGATTTACTGTACTGTTACTTAAAAAACCCCGTTTGTTAACTACTTGCCTTTATTAGTGATTTTTGTCTTACACTTGCACCAAGGTGGGGAAAATAAAAAAAAGATGGGAAGTGCACATTACTGGACCTCTCACAGACAGCGAAATAACCTAGAGATGTCAATTCTCCAGAAGAAGTTGTAAGACTGAGAGATGCAGAGTGATACAGCTGATATTGGAACGAGATGATCTCTAAAGGTCCCTTCTAATCTAAACCATTCTATGTGAACAGTAACTCGGGTAGCTTAAATTCTCAAATCAACTCTAAAAATCATAGAATTTTTCACTTGCTAGCAGAAGGGCTGAACTGACAAACAGAAGGAACAAACTACGGTGTCTCTCATGAAAATTTGTAGCATTAATTAACATTTTTCTGCTAAGTTGAACCAAATAGTGCTCAGTGCTAAGACCTGCTAAGAACACCTCAGAGAAAAGGTCCCAAGTCTTCATTGCAAACCAGTGAGATTCTAGCTGGCATGAACGCAGACAGAAGCTGCACTCAAGTGCATGCTGAAGGTCTCAAAATGTTAAGAAACAAACCAATCAACCCAGCCCCACCACCCTGAGTTTGGTTAAACGATGACAGCCGAATCTCTGTCAGAACTTTTGGAAGCCCAACTCGGATATGAATGCCTAGGAATAGTAATACAAGCTGTCACGCATTTAAGAGGTGTCAAGTAAGAAAATAAAAGTTAGGTCAGAAATGAGGGCATTTTGAGGGAAAAATACCAGGGATTTTTTCAAACTATGCTGAATATTTGAGCTGGAATGAGGCATTTTCCTTCAGGATTCAAAAGTGGAAGAGAAACACTGTTGAGTGTGTCCTGCACTGAATTAGCTCTAACTAAATGGGACACAACAGTATATTGGCTGATTATCCTCACACGGTTGAGGTTCAGTTGTTCTAACTAATGCCCTATCCATGACATTAAAGCATTATTCCTTAACTTAATTTGCAAGTGAAAAGTACACGGGATCTTCATAGAAAGTCATTTCCTTGAAAAGGACCAGGAAAAAAAATAAACTGAAGCTACGTCAGCCTATGAATAATGCTTTTGATTTACGAACAGGCAATTGCACTGATAATTGAGCTTTCAATTAAAAATATGACCACAAAATACTTAGGGTTAAATATTTTATTTTATAATTAGCCTTACAGCAGGATCACTAAACAGCTTGTGTATCACCCAAATAAGTTACATTCATTCTGAGCTTTCATGCAGTTTTTTAAAAAAGTTAAATTTCTCAAAAAATAATTTTCAAGTGTGCTGTACTAAACTCTGCATAACCAAGCCAGAATTCTTTCACATCAAGTAATTATTCCAGTTTCCCCTCCTGTTTTGACGGTACAGACCAATTACAAAAGCCCCTCCAAATTTGCACTGATTAAATGGAGACTCGCGGAAATTACCGAGACTTCCTGAATCCCTTGAATAACAGCAGTAACGCTTCAAAGTGCGAGCGACACCACTGGGCTGAGCTGCACGAAGTGAGGTTTTGCCCCAGGAGAAGTATCTTAAATGAAAACCCTGTTGCACGAGGAACAGGCCACCACCCATGAGCATGCAGAGCGCAAACCAGAGGCAGCAAACCTCACGTTCACAAGCTTTCAAGGGGACACAGCGTTTATGCAGTCTTCGACGATTTCAAAAAGGTAGTGGTATATATCAGTCCTCCTCGCAATGTCAAGGGCTGTTTCATCCAGGTTGTTCTTCAGGTCGGCTTTCACGTAGCGATTCATCAGCAGGAGTTCCAGGGTTTCCCGACTGTTCTTGTTGCCTGCGGCGATGTGCAGCGGCGTCAGCAAGCCGTTGGTCTGCGCGTTGATGTCCGCGCCCTGCTGAAGCAGGAAGGCGGCCACTTTTGTGTTGTTCCACTTGCAGGCGCTGTGCAGAGGCGTCCAGCCGTCCACCGTCTGCGCGTGAACGTCCGCCCCTTGGGCCACCAACTCGTGGGCGACCTCCAAGTGCCCGCTGTAGGCAGCTCGGTGGAGAGGCGTGTACTGGTCCTCATCACGAGCGTTAACCAGGGCCAGCTTGTCGGAAAGGAGCCTCTTCACCGTACTCAGCTATTTAAGGAAAACAGGTTATTTAATACGAAACTCCACGAACAAGATGCACGGCTTTTACCGAAGTTCTGTGAGAAAATGATTTGACAGAAGTTCTGTCAGTCTCAAAAAGGCTTTAAGTGTAATAAGAAATTTTAAAATAAAACCAGTTATTATTACTTTGTTACTGGGGTGGTTGGGTTTTTTTGGGGTTTTTTTTTCTGTTTTGGCTTGTGGAGCTTTTTAGGTTTTGGGGTTTTTGGGTTGGTTTTTTTTTTTTTTTAAGAGGTACAACACAAACAGTCTGGTGCAAAACTACACAGCCCGAATTTCCCCAACTTCGCTTTAAGCATTTAGTTGTCACGCCTTAAGAGCGCCTTTACCTTAGAGCTTCTCCCCGTTTCTCTGGGAAGACACAACTGGGAAGACACAAGTGCCTCCACGCAGCTGTAGATGGAGCTTGTGCAAGTGAAAGGTAACTCATGAAAATAAACGTACGCAAGGGTGCGATAAGCTACCTAACGGGGATCTCGGTCTTCTCTCCCTCGCTGCCAAGAATAAAAAGCTTCCCCCCACCCCGTAAAGAGACAGGAAAAGAGTCACCCATTCTCCGCACGTGCAGCTTTTCAGAAAATAACATTTTGGATGTAGCCTCTCCACCCAAATTAAAAGGCTTACTTGCCACTAAGAAGGAGCCTGGCATGCTTTCCGTTTACGGAGGTTTAAGCAGAGCGCTTTTATTTTGACTTCAAGCTACAACCAAAGCTGTTGCTACGAAAGCTAAATGGCCCAGAAACGTTTCAGTGTGTGTGGGCTACAAAGGGGGATGTTTTACACACACGGGCTCGCAAAACGGGACTGAAATAGTTCAGAGAGCTAAAGGAAAGCATGGGTAAGCTTTGGTTTGTAGATGAAAACGTAGCTATCTGCTCAAAATGACGTTCTCGTCAGCAATGCAGATGAACAGAATAAAAATGCCTCACCCGATTGTTTTCGGCTGCCCAGAGCAGCAGTTTCTCTGGGTTTTTTTCCATTTTTTTTTCTTGCATTTCGTACCATTCCTCACTTCTTTCTTGTTCGTCATCGTCGTCGTCATCAGACTGTCCTGACCAACAGCTCTGGGTTCCCACCGGAATCAAATGCCTGTGCGTCTCCAGCAGCTCCAGCTGGTTGAAATTCTCCGTGAAGTCGTCGAACTGGTCGCTGTCATCATCCTCCTCCTCCTCCTCCACGGGCCTGCCTTTATTCATGGCCAGCCAGCATCTGTGAGCAGCGGATACACAACCCCACTTACGACAGCTCCTGCTGGCGTTCCTGGGCCCATTGTCAATAAAAACACCCGGCTCTTTATAAACAAAAGACCCGGGAGGGAAGACGGGACTTTAAGGCAGCGTTTCTGCCCGCCCTTTCCCCTCACGCCCCGTCGGGCAGGCCCGGCCCGGCAGCGCCGGCCTCGCTGCCCTCCGCGTGGGCCCCGCCACGCCGGGGGGGGGGGCCCCACCCCCCCCGGGCCCCCCCCCCCCCCCCCC
>VZSF01008486.1:155555-239328 GCA_013398295.1 Chionis minor | reverse complement strand
GCCGCGGGGTGAGGGACGAGGTGGGCCCCGCGCGTCACCCGCGAATCGGCCGCCGGCCCCCGTGGCGTCCCGGGGACTGGCAGCCGCCCCGGGGGCAGAGCGGGCCGGCTGCCGTTACTGAGCGCCGCTGTCGTGCCCACCCGCCGCGCCTCCTGCCCAGCCGTCCGTTCCCTGCGTGCCTCGGGGCGGGGGGGGCGTCGGGAGCGGCGCGGCGGTCCTGGGCGGGCGGCCTCGGGCCGGCGGCCCCGCGTCTGGATAAACCGCGTGCGGGTCTTTCCGTTTCTTGAGGGGTTTAGGAGCGGGAATCGCCGGTAGAAGACCGGGTAACGGAGCGTTTGGCTCGCCGTGTCCTGCTTTCTAATTCCTGTATAATTTCGGCCCCTTAAGCTTTCCATAGCGTTGATGAAGCTGGAAGGCGACCTCCTGACCTGACTCACCCAGCTGCGTCCAGAGCCGCTTTGTGAGGAGCCGGGGCACCGAGATGAGTGCCATCAACTCCCAGTAAGCTCCTGCCATTGGCAGTTCTTCTATCGTCATAGAATCATAGAATCACTTGGGTTGGAAGAGACACCTTAAAGATCATCGAGTCCAACCATAAACCTGTCTTCTGTATGTTTGCAATAAGTTAAGAAGAACTCAGCTCAGCATTTATGCTTTGCCCTCAGGTCCTCGTGGATGAATCATGCTTGATTTCATATATCCATAGATTACCACTGCAAAGAGAGAAAACTGAACGTTTGTTCACTAAGACTGTTTGAGGGCAGAAAACATAAAAAGGATTCTGTAGTTTTTCATTAGATACTTCACAGAGGTGGTTGCAGCCCTCTACTAGAGTAGACTGTTGGGGATAACCTAGTTTTCAACTGCTGGGTGTGTTGCAGATCAATTTGCAATAACGGTAGTGAAAATTTTTGAGAATGTTGCAGGAACAATATTTTGATATGGATTTCTAACAAATCTCTTATGTATTTAATGACTTTGAGCAGAACAGCTTACCTTAATGAAGTCTGTGTTGAAATTCTTAACTATATTGCTCTCTAACGCAAATTTTCGTGTCTTACTCAGGGATGATGAGGACACCTTTAAAATACTTATTGCTACTGATATTCATCTTGGCTATTTGGAGAAGGACCCAGTTCGTGGAAATGATACGTTTGTAACCTTTGATGAAATTCTAGACCATGCTCAAAAAAATGAAGTAAGTAACTGCTTTTCGGAAAGTGAAGGAGTGAGACTATGGAAAATACGTTCCAACCTATTAGAAGCTATAAAGCTTAGTTCTAGTGCAATCTTTAGTAACATCAAGTTAAATGACTAAACTATTTATTGCAACCAGTTACGTCTCTCTCTTAGTAAAAGGAATGCCTGTTCATTTGTGAGGGCATTCTTATTAAATGATGGCCCTGGCTGCATTAGCAGTATTTTCAGGTTGTCTGCATCACTTCGCATGGTATTTAGAGAGGGTTTCCCACTGCAAGAAGGGAAGATATTTAGGAGGTGTGAGGGTAATGATACAAAGTCTTCAGACAACTCAGAAAGTAGAAAAAAAAGTTAGAAACCGTAAAAGCGTTGTTTCTAAGGATTGAATGTTTCTTATTCAGATTATTTGTAATTTTGATGAAGAGGATTTCTTTTTTTCCTAGTATTTTTTCAAAAGCTAAATATACACAGAAACTGCAACTAGCACCTCCTCAAAGTAACGTGCAGGTAGCTACTGATTTTTTTTTTTTTCCTGCTAGATACTACAGCAATGAAAAGATAATATGTCTCTTCATGCCTGTCAAAGGAAATGTTCAGGATCCGATCTGGAGACCCATATTAAAACACTTAACTGGTGGTGGTTGTTTTTTCAACACTATCCGTTGTTTTGTCCTATAGTAGTTCATCAATAGGTCTTTCTGCATTTGGTTTTGTTGTAATGAAAAATTTAGTTAATGTGTGTTTCATAAGGAAATTAAATACTGTGTCTGCAACTAGCGACTTGTTTTACCTAGAAATCCAGATATGAGGAAATATGTGGAACTCCTTAGAAGAAATAGTTGAAACAGTTTTCTTAGAAATCTTTCGAAGTCATAGAAATGTTGTATTAAAATAATAGAGCTTTTTGTTACATACAGGTGGACTTTGTTTTATTAGGTGGGGACCTTTTTCATGAAAACAAACCTTCCAGGAAAACAGTACACTCTTGTGTAGAGTCACTGAGAAAATACTGCATGGGTGATCGTCCTGTTCAGTTTGAGATTTTGAGTGATCAGGCAGTCAATTTTCATTATAGCAAGTAAGTATATTCCTATAAATTATGGTGTAAGGTTTGGTTTGTGTATTGGGTGATCATGTTGTGAGTTTTATGATTTATATCACAGAATCACTTAGGTTGGAAGAGACCTTTAAGATCATCAAGTCCAACCATAACCTAACACTGTCAAAACCACCCCTAAACCATGTCCCTCAGCACCACATCTACCCGGCTTTTAAATACCTCCAGGGATGGAAATTCTACCACTTCCCTGGGCAGCCTGTTCCAATGCTTGATAACCCTTTTGGTAAAGAAGTTTTTCCTAATATCCAACCTAAACCTCCCCTGGAGCAACTTGAGGCCATTTCCTCTTGTCCTATCGCTTATTATTTGGGAGAAGAGACCGACCCCCACCTCTCTGCAGCCTCCTCTCGGGCAGCTGTAGAGAGCGGTAAGGTCTCCCCTCAGTCTCCTCTTCTCCAGGCTAAACAACCCCAGTTCCCTCAGCTGCTCCTCACAAGACTTGTGCTCCAGACCCCTCACCAGCTCCGTTGCCCTTCTCTGGACACGCTCCAGCACCTCAATGTCTTTCTTGCAGTGAAGGACCCAAAACGGAACACAGTGTTCGAGGTGGGGCCTCACCCGTGCTGAGCACAAGGGGACGATCACTTCCCTGCTCCTGCTGGCCACACCATTCTTGATACAAGCCAGGATGCTGTTGGCCTTCTTGGCCACCTGGGCACACTGCTGGCTCATGTTCAGTTGACTGTCTACAAACACCCCCAGAAATGTTTCAGCCCAAATCTTTCCAGCCCAAGCCTGTAGCACTGCCTGGGGTTGTTGTGACCCCAGTGCAGGACCCAGCACTTGGCCTTGTTGAACATTATACCGTTGGCTTCTGCCTTTGATCCAGCCTGTCCAGATCTCTCTGTAGGGCCATCCTACCCTCAAGCACGTCAACACTCCCACCTAACTTGGTGTCATCTGCAAACTTACTGAGGGTGCACTCAATCCCCTTGTCCAGATCATTGGTAAAGATATTAAACAAGAGCGGCCCCAAAACTGATCCCTGAGGAATGCCGCTTGAGATTGTCACCAGCTGGATTTAGCACCATTCACCACCACTCTCTGGGCTCGCCCACCCAGCCAGTTTTTATCCTCTGTGATGGAAACCTTGAAGTTTTAGGCCTGTCTGTGTGGATTTCACAGGATGACTTCACCTGTCATCTTTTGTAGTCTAAGTCTATAAAGGAATGCACATAATTTTTTGAGGAAGTTCTGAATGTGTTTTGACACTTGATACATTTATGTAATGCGTAGTTTCTATCCTGCAAGTAAACCAATTTACACAAATTGCTGTGGTAAAATTAGCAGAGTCCTTTGTGTGTAAACGAAGGTTGCACAGCCCAGTCCACTGCTCTTGCACGTAGCACACAATATGTTGTACAATTCTTTTCATAGGCATGCTCTAAAAAAAAAAAAGTATCTTTTTGCTATTCTGTTCCCACTGGGAAGCGCCATTCCAGTCCATAAGTAAGAATCTTTTTATACTGTGCAGCTTAAGCTTATTCATAGCCACTTGGTACTCATTTGTGCTGCTGTCATGATGTATTTGTGATTATGTTAATTTGAAAAGAGTATTGGGAATTGTCCGTAAAGTTGCAGATATAGTTCAATTTTTTTTTTCCTCTTCTTGTTCAGGTTTCCATGGGTGAATTATCAGGATAGAAATCTCAACATTTCTATTCCAGTTTTTAGTATTCATGGCAATCATGATGATCCCACAGGGGTAATTATTATCATAAATGTACTATACTATTATATTACTAAAACAATGTTAGAGACTTGTATAGAAGAACAGTTTTTGGGAGAACAGGCTCGTTTTAGTCGCTCCACTCTTAATGTAAATATTTTGTGTATTTTTAGCAATTGTGTTAATTAGCAACAACAAGTTAAGTGTGGCATTAAAAAAAATGGAAAAAAGTTAAGGGATCCATATGAACTATGTTTAAGTTCTTAAGTTAAGTAGATTTCTCTCATTGAGAACAGAATCACTTTTTGTGCCGAGAGATGGCAGCCTTTCAGAAAGTTTCTAAACCAAATTCTGTCTGTGGAGATTGAAAGCTTTTTCTTAAAGAAGGGGCCTTTTGATGCTTTGACTTGTGCATATGCAATTGATAAGCATCTTGTATTTTCAAGGAACATAATCTAATAATGATGAAATGCTAGTTTAAAAAATCAACAACTAAAAGTAAACAGAAAAAGGACATTTAGAAAGCAACAAAGTGCATGTGTCAAATTAATAATTCTGCGTTGTACATGCTGTGATTCTATAAGTAGCGGTATGTCATGAAGATGGGTGTTTTAACAACACAAGCTTAACTTTGGATCTACTATGAAGATCTACTACCAGATAATTTTCTATAGTAGTTTAGAGACTTTGGCTCTTTGGGTTTGGGTTTTTTTTTTTAATGTTTTTCTGAATGATTTTATGTTTAATTTTGTGTTGTTCAAATGAAGCAAGACTTGTAAGGAAGAGGGATTTGCTTCTGTACCTGATAGTACTTAAAAAAAAAAAAAAAAACCCAAAAAACAAACAAGCTAATATATGTGGTGGAGTTTTTCAACTGCAGAAGTTACTGGAGGAAAGATATTCTCTTTCCCTTTTGAGACTGTTTAACATAGACTTTAAAGACTAAATGTTCTGTTTAAAGTTTTTATATTTGTTTCTTGATATTTTCTACAGGCAGATGCACTGTGTGCGTTGGATATTTTAAGCTGTGCAGGATTGTTGAATCACTTCGGACGTTCAACTTCTGTGGAGAAAATAGATATTAGTCCCATTTTATTGCGTAAGGGTAGAACAAAAATTGCTCTGTATGGCTTAGGTAAGTATTAATCTGCCACACTGTGGCTGGACTGTTCATGTATTACTGAAGCTCAGTAGGTCTAAATTAAGCTGGAAAAAATGTACCATGCTGCAACAAACATGAAGGTCTAAGTAATGCTAAATTAAAGCATAACGGTAGCAGGTTTCTCCTCCTGCTACATTGTCACTGACGGCTTTGTTTTTTTTTAATTTGCCTTTTTTATTTTAAAGTAAATCCTTCAATAACTTGATTTTTAGACTTTTATTGGTCTTAAATGAACCCTGCTTAAGCTAGCCGTAGATAGTGCCTGTGTGTCAGGTTGGGGCAATCACATTCTTAAGTTGTCACTGTTGTGTATTAAGCTTACTTCCTTCTGTTTAGGTAAAATTTAAGAACTGTGTGTTCATATGCCATTTTGATTATATTTAAAAACATAAACTGTCTGAGCAGAAACCTAATGCCTGATGTGTCTGTCTGAAGTGGTTCATAAGTAACATCTGTCACAGGTAACCTCAGTTTCTGTAAAGAAACTTGCGAAGAATTTCATATTTTAAAGGTGTTCTATGGTGGGTTTTCAATTTAATTTTTTCCCTTTCTAATTTCTCCTCCGCCTTCCCCTCTACCTGCAGTTCTTACTTAGAATGGTTATGTTTGACTACTTTCTGTCCAGGGAAGTTAACTATTAAGATCTTTTTAAAGATTTTTTTACCCTTTTTTTACGTCCAGTCATGAGTGCTTAAACATTTATTTCCAAGCAAGTTTTATAGCTCTAAGTTAAGTCCTAATTGGCCATGATTTCATGTGTTTAATGAGATACTTTAAAAGCTTGCTAGATGTTCTGAGGGTTCTAATACCGCAATATAAAAGTTTCCAAAAAGCATTTGGATTTTTAATATGCAAAATCATCACTGGGAAATGCAGCAGCTTTTTCAAGTATGGGTGTTGCTGCATGAAAATGTTCATGAGATGTATCTTTGAGCTTGTGCCAGGATTATATACCCTCTTGAATTTCTCTCATTTAAAGAGTGCTTGTTCCTATACAAAATACGTGAACTCCATATGGGATTTTATTAAAAAGCATCATGAACCCTGGGATGGTTTGGTTTTTGGTTGTGGTTTGGGGTGTTTTTTCTTGTTAAAAGCATCAAGGAAATAATCAGTGACAAACAACTGAGACATACTGCAGAACTTTTTTGCTATGTGGGAAAGCACAGACTGCAGATTCATGGTTTATTTCTTGTTTTGTAGAGAATTTCAAACTATGTTTAAGAACTCCACTTCTATTCAGTACTATCTGGTTTTAGATCCACCTTACAACAAAATACACTTCTTACTGTGACAACAAGAAACAAAACATCTAATATTTTTATTTCTGCCCATAGTAAGTTGTTTGGCACAGAAAACTGGAAAGAGGACTTAAAGCAGATGTAGTAAATGAAACTGCTTTTAGCAGTTGTTTAAAGGTATTCATATTAAAATGTCTTGTTTTCAGATGTCTATCTAGTAAGATAGCCAATTTATACTTTGATCTGTTCAAATTAATAATAATGCTGTATACTACTTAGGTCATGAAAATGAAGATCTGATCTTGCCACAAAGTCATGTTCTTCATGCTCTTTTTAATAGAGTTGCTAATAAAAATGCTTTTACAAAAAACTGGTTTACACTCAAAAATGATTTAATGTTTTGTTTTGTCCATGCCAGGAGCTATTCCAGATGAGAGGTTGTATCGTATGTTTGTCAATAAACAAGTAACCATGCTGAGGCCAAAGGAAGATGAAGATAGTTGGTTTAACTTGTTTGTGATTCATCAAAATAGGTAACAGTATCGAATGAATTACAGTGACTTTTAAACTTAGTGTGTTACTTCATAAAACTGCCTTGAAAAAGATAGGTGAGAAAGCCAGCTATGCTAATTGGCGCTTCTTGCGAGTACCTTGTTTCTTAAGATTTTCCCAAACGAACGCATTGTTCTACAGCTTTTCTTACACAAGAATCATAAAGGAAAATGGTTGAAAACATGAGTTGGGAATGTTTGGAAATCTTGTTCCAAACTCTTATAGTTAGGGGCAGGGGAGGGTTTGTAGTGTAATATACATATAATTAAGTCCTTTCTGTTTGTTAGAGCTGAAGGAGCATTAAACTTACTTCGTATTGTATTTTTTATCCTTGTTTGAACCATAATTTGACAAGTACCGCATCTTCACTTGCGCTGCTGTGCCTTACAGTTTCTCTTGAATAGGGGATAGGTGACGTGTTCTTTCTGCACACACGCTTCTCCCGGCAGCGGTAGGAGGAACAAGCATAGTTCCTTTCCAAATCCTTTCCTATAGGTTTTCCAGAATAAGAATGCAATCCTCATGTGCATGTAACGGTAAAGCACAACTAAACAAGTGTCACCTCTGTGCCTGGCAAGATCATGGAGCACATCCTCCTGGACACTCTGCTAAGGCACATGGAAAAGAAGGAGGTGATTGGTGGCAGCCAACATGGCTTCACTCTAAGGGCAAATCATGCCTGACAAATTTGGTGGCCTTCTACGATGGGGTCAGAGCGTTGGTGGAGAAGGGAAGAGCAACAGATGTCATCTACCTGGACTTGTGCAAGGCATTTGACACTATCCCATATGACATCCTGGTGTCTAACTTGGAGAGACATGGATTTGATGGATGGACCACTTGCTGGATGAAGAACTGACTGGATGGTTGCACTCAAGAGTTGCGGTCAACGGGTCGATGTCCTCATGGCAAACAGTGATGAGTGGTGTTCTTCAGGGGTTAGTACTGGGACCATTATTGTTTAACATCTTTGTAGGTGACGTGGACGTTGGGACTGAGTGCGCCCTCAGCAAGTTTGCCAATGACACCAAGCTGTGTAGAGCAGTTGACACGCTGGAGGGAAGGGATGCCATCCAGAGGGACCTGGACAGGCTTGAGAGGTGGGCTTGTGCCAACCTCGTAAAGTTCAATAAGGCTAAGTGCAAGGTCCTGCACGTGGGTCGGGGCAATCCCATGCACAAATACCGGCTGGGCGGAGAATGGATCAAGAGCAGCCCTGAGGAGAGGCACCTCAGGGTGTTGGTGGATGAGAAGCTCAACATGAGCTGGCAATGTGCGCTCACAGCCCAGAAGGCCAACTGTTTCCTGGGCTGCATCAAGAGAAGCGTGGCCAGCAGGGCAAGGGAGGTAATTCTGCCCCTCTCCTCCACTCTGCTGAGACCCCACCCGGAATACTGTGCCCAGCTCTGGAGCCCCCAACATAAGAAGGACATGGACCTGTTGGAGCAGGTCCAGAGGAGGGCCATGAAGATGGCTGGAGCACCTCTGTTACGAGGACAGGCTGAGAAGGTTGGGCTTGTTCAGCCTGGAAAAGAGAAGGCTCCAGGGAGACATGAACATGAGGAGGAACTTCTTGACTATGAGGGTAGCAGAGCACTGGAACAGGCTGCCCAGAGGGATGGTGGAGTCTCTGACTCTGGAGACATTCCAAACCCTCCTGGATGCCTTCATGTGCCACCTGCTGTAGGTGGACCTGCTCTGGCAGGGGAGTTGGACTAGATGATCTCTACAGGTCCCTTCCATCCCTGGTGATTATGTGGAAGAGGGAAGATTTAGATAAGATCTCAAGGAAGAAATTTTCTGCTATGAGGGTGGTGAGACACTGGAACAAGTTGCCCAGAGAAGTTGTGGAGGTGCCATCCCTGGAAGTGTTCAAGGCCAGGTTGGATGGGGCTTTGAGCAGCCAGGTCTAGTGAGCAGTGTCCTTGCCCATGGCAGGGGGTTGGAACTATATGATCTTCAGGGTCTCTTCCAACCCAAGCCATTCTATGATGCTATGAAATGTAGCTCAGATAACCCTGTGTACTGATCTCTGTCCAGCAGGCTGAAGGCAGCTCCTCCTTCATCTTCTTGTATCTTCTGAAAAAGGATGGGGGGTGGCGTGTGTTTTTTATACCCCTCTCTTAAAAAAAAAAAAAAAAAAAAAGGGGGGGGGGGCAGCCATGTATGAAAAAAACCTTAAGTCTTTCAAGCCAAGTAGAAAGAAAAGGGAGATCCAAATAAAAGGAGGGAAGCAGAAAAGAATGAGCCGTGTAAGTTGCCTTTTTGTTTAACCAAACGCTTCAAACAATTGCCTAAGGAATGGATGTGAAGAGTACCTGATGGGAACTGTACATCAGATATTTTTGCCAGTTTCTGTATCACTTTAAATCACACTGATGTTTTTCTCCTCCTTCACTCCCCCCTTGCCCACCCGTGACTGTGCACATTCTAATTATTTTCTCTTTTCTTGAACAGGAGCAAGCATGGAGCTACCAATTACATTCCAGAGCAGTTTTTAGATGACTTTATTAATCTTGTTGTGTGGGGTCATGAACATGAGTGCAAAATAACTCCATCCCAAAATGAACGGCAATGTTTCTATGTTACTCAGCCAGGAAGTTCAGTGGTGACGTCTCTGTCCCCTGGAGAAGCTGTGAAGAAGTATGTGATATTTTCTCTTTGTTCTTGTTTATCCTTTGTCTCTTGTGTTGTGTTGAGAAAGGAAAAATACTTCTATTAAGTATGAAAGGACTTGTGTTATAGTGTGGATGAGCCTCAGAGTGTGACATAAGTCTCACAATCCCCAGCCCTTGTCCTAGTGGGGGACTTCAACTTACCAGACATCTGCTGGAAATACAACACAGCAGAGAGGAAACAGTCTATAATAAAGTTCTCAATTCTAGGAGAAGTAGGGAGGGGGATCAGCAGAATCACTACCATGGACTTCTGGAAGGCAGACTTCAGCCTGTTCAGGGCACTTGAGATAGTTCCTTGGGAGTCAGTTCTGAAGGACAAAGGGGTCCAGGAAGGCTGGACACTCTTCTGGAAGGTAGCCTTGGAGGCGCAGGTGCAGGCTCTTCCCATGTGCCATAAGACGAACCAGTGGAGAAGACAACTGGCCTGGCTGAACAGGGAACTTCTGCTGGGACTTGGGGCAGAAAGGAGAGTTTACCACCTTTGGAAGAAGGGACAGGCAACTCAAGAAGAGTATAGGGCCCTAGTATGGTCATGTAGAAAAAACATCAGAAAGGCAAAAGAACAGCTAGAACTTAATCTGGCCACTGTTATAATAGATAATAAAAAAGCTTTTTACAAATACATTAACAACAAAAAGAGAGCCAGGGAGAATCTCCACCCTTTACTGGATGCGGAAGGGAAGATTGTCAACAAGGATGAGGGGAAGGCTGAGGTTCTTAATGCTTTCTTCACCTCACTCTTTAATAGCAAAACCAGTTACCCTCAGGGTATTCGCACCCCTGAGCTGGAAGACAGGGATGGAGAACAGAGTAAACCCTCCATAATCCAGGAGGAAGCAGTTAGTGACCTGCTACACCAACTGGATAGTCAAAAGTCTATGGTGCCAGATGGGATACACCCAAGAGTGCCGAGGGAGCTGATGGAGGAGCTTGCCAAGCCACTCTCCATCATTTATCAGTGGTCATGGTGAATGGGGGAGGTCCTAGGCGACTGGAGGCTTGTCAATGTGACGCCCTTCTACAAGAAGGGCCATAAGGAGGATCCAGGCAACTGTGGACCTGTCAGCCTGACCTCGGTGCCAGGAAAGATTATGGAATGATTCATCCTGAGTGCACTCACATGGCAAGTGAAAGACAAGCAGGGGATCAGGCCTAGTCAACATGGGTTCATGAAGGGCAGGTCCTGCTTGACCAACCTGATCTCCTTTTATGACCAGGTGACCCGCCTGGTGGATAAGGGAAAGGCTGTGGCTGTTGTCTATTTGGACTTCAGAAAGGCCTTTGACACAGTCTCCCACAGCATTCTGCTAGAGAAGCTGGCAGCCCATGGCACAGACAGGTGGACTCTTCGATGGGTTAAAAACTGGCTGGATGGCCAAGCCCAGAGAGTTGTGAATGGTGCTAAATCCAGTTGGTGTCAGGTCTCAAGTGGCGTTCCTCAGAGCTCGGTTTTAGGACCAGTCTTGTTTAATATCTTTATTGATGATCTGGATGAGGGGATTGACTGCACCCTCAGTAAGTCTGCAGACAACACCCAGTTAAGCAGGAGCGTTGATCTGCTTGAGGGTAGGAAGGCTCTGCAGAGAGATCTGGACAGTCTGGGTCAATGGGCCGAGGCCAATGGGATGAGGTTCAACAAGGCCAAGTGCTGGGTCCCGCACTTGGGTCACAACAACCCCAGGCAGCCCTACAGGCATGGGGAGGAGTGGCTGGAAAGCTGCCTGGCAGAAAAGGACCGGGGGGTGGGTTGTGGGTTGTCCTGGTGGATAGTCAACTGAACATGAGCCAGCAGTGTGGCCAAGAAGGCCAATGGCATCTTGGCCTGTATCAGGAATAGTGTGGCCAGCAGGAGCAGGGAAGTGATTGTGCACCTGTACTGGTGAGTATGCTGGTGAGGCCCCACCTCAAACACTGTGTTCAGTTTTGGGCCCCTCACTGCAAGAAACACATTGAGGTGCTGGAGCGTGTCCAGAGAAGGGCAACGGAGCTGGTGAGGGGTCTGGAGCACAAGTCCTATGAGGAGTGACTGAAGGAACTGGAGTTGTTTAGCCTGGAGAAAAGGAGGCTGAGGCGAGACCTTACCGCTCTCTACAGCTGCCCGAGAGGAGGCTGCAGAGAGGTGGGGGTTGGTCTCTTCTCCCAGGTAACAAGTAATAGGACAAGAGGAAATGGCCTCAAGGTATGCCAGGGGAGGTTTAGGTTGGATATTAGGAAAAACTTCTTCATGGAAAGGTTTGTCAAGCATTGGAACAGGCTGCCCAGGGAGGTGGTGGAATGTCCATCCCTGGAGGTATTTAAAAGCCGGGTAGATGTGGTGCTGAGGGACATGGTTTAGGGGTGGTTTTGGCAGTGTTGGGTTGATGGTTGGACTTGATGATCTTAAAGGTCCCTTCCAACCTAAGTGATTCTGTGATAACAAATGAAGTAGGTAGAATCAGTGCGCTGAATAACTTTTGCGTTACTTAGTATTAAGCCTAATGTTTGAAGCAAATGGAACTTGTCTAAGAGGGGTTACACCCTGGTAAATTGGAATACCAAGAACTGTGTATGCGAGCTTGTGTATGGAACAAGGCCAATCTGAATATAATGGAAATGAAGTTGGGCAGGGCCAACCCTGAAGCACAGATCCAAGAATTTCCTACAGCTTTTAAACTTCTGTCCCTGAAAAGTAAACATGAATTTAAACCAAACTTTTATACCATACTTCTCTTCTAAGATTATCTTCTAGTAAGTTACCTTTCTCCTTCTAGACACATTGGTTTGCTGCACGTTAAAGGGAAAAAAATGAAAATGCAGAAGATTGCTCTAGAGACAGTGCGAACTTTCCGCATGGAGGATGTTGTTTTAGCTGATCACCCAGATCTCTTTAATCCCGACAATCCTAAAGTAACTCTGGCAATACAAGCATTCTGCATGGAAAAGGTAACTTGTGATGCTAACAGTGTATGAATAACAGCTTACGGACGGGCAGTGTGGTCTGTGACTGGTTTTGAGACTAGAAGGTGAAAAGTCTTGTGTTTTGCTGTGTATTATTTGAGACAGACTTAGGCAGGGTTTCCATAGGACGCTAATTCCATGACATTCATGGCAGCCTTGGCTTCCAGATTCCTTGACTGGAATGACCTATTAAAGTAGGCTGGAACTGCTTTAGGGGGGGATCCATATGATCTTTGTACAAAAAGTCTGGCCTGAGAGAGGGGCAGCATTGGATGTGTACTTTGGAACCAGCATAAATATGTGTACCTGAACCCTGAGAGCTGGGCTGTGCAGTGTGAAGTGGCAGAAGTAACAAAACAGGTTTATTAATTGCTCTTGGTTCTTAGGTTTGTATAAGTGTCTTTCTGTTTTTCTCTGGAACTAGAAATTTAGCAAAGGATAATGGCTATAAAGTAAAATAATTATGAGTCATCAGCAATGCAGATACTGCTGGATTACACTACATCTGAAAACTACAAAGCTTTTCATTATGCCTTTTTTCTCATTCATTCTTACGGCTTTTGACTGGATACTCGTACATACGTGCGTTCAGGAATGAGAGCACGTCCTGTAATTAATTATTTATATAGCTTCCCTCTGCAGCTCGATGTGTTTAAAGTTATACTTGAAGGGTTCAGGCATCTGTAAGAGAATAAAGCAGAACTGAATTTGTAATCCTGCTTCATAGGTTGAACTGATGCTGGATGATGCAGAAAGAGAACGCTTGGGAAATTCTCGCCAGCCAGAGAAGCCTCTCATAAGATTACGAGTAAGAAGTTGTTCCGTTTGGATTGCTGTGTTTTGAAAGGTCACTGGGAAAAGTTTCAAAGCAAAGTGACACTTTTTTATATAATATATAAAATTTCTTACTGTGGACAGGTGAATATAGATGGCCTTCATACTATGATTCTGCTTACCTGCGGTGTAATTAGTATTCTGTGGTAAAGGGTGAGATTGGTCATAAGTATACTTCACTGCTGGCCTGAGTAAAGGGATCAAAAGTGGCTATTTACAGAGAAGTTTTTCTTAAGTCATATTGTCCTATGTTTGTTTCTAACCTAATTTATGGAAACTTTCCTGAAAACTAGAAAATAAACAGGTTAGGAACGAGTTATGAATCTGGGCTGTTATTAGCTATTCTGCTAATATTATTTATTAGCTATTATTGTCTATTAACTATTCTGCATAATATGGTAAAACATTAATTTTAGATTGACTTATTTTTTTACTTTAATTATTCCTTTGGAAGGTAACAAACTCATCTTGATTTGTGTGGCTTCTTTATTTGTGTTCATTTCGTATTTAAATTTTTCCTTTCCTCTCGTAGGTTGATTATACAGGTGGCTTCGAACCATTTAGTGTCCATCGTTTTAGCCAGAAGTACATGGATAGGGTGGCTAACCCGAAAGACATCATATGCTTTTTCAGGCATCGTGAACAAAAAGAGAAAAATGGTAATTATAAAGGAAGCAATCATTGGCTTGCCTTGGTTTTCATTTTTCTTGGTTTATTTTGTTACCCAGCACTTGCAAAGCCTTGGTATCTACCATCTAATCTGTTATAGGAGTGAAGATACATAGTCTCATTTAAGTCTAAATATTTCTGTTCTATTTCTGGGTTTGTCTAAAATTCTGATATTCAGCACAGCATCTTCTGATAACTATCCGTAAATAACTCATTTTTCTTTGGTCTCAAACCTTATTGAGTTACTTATAGTAATACATGTAGCCCCGTACCAGCTGAGTTACTCAGTGATTATATGATAATTACCATGAAAGGTATTAAACATCTCACTCCTGAGCCTTCTCAGAATTAGAGGGTTGATTTGGGGCACTCCGCAGGAAAAGAAGTGGGTGTTGTGGTTTTTCTTTGGTGGTTTTTTTTTTTATTTATTTACTTATTTTATTGCTGCTGTAGTTAATTTGTTTATACCTAAAATACTAATGGAGGGGTTGGGCTTAAGTGATGTTTGTATATTTAAAAGAAAAAAAAAAAAGTCTGAATGTACAACAGCATTTTGTTTGCCCTAATTAATCATGTGTATGGGGTGCTCTTGGCCTTCTACTCTGTTCCAGGTATGTCTCTATTCAAGCACTTGTGTAAAACAAATAATAGCTGTTACTGTTGTAGCATTTCTCACTGTGCCTAGAATTTTTAATAAATGGTTAATAGATGTTGCCTGAATACTGGATTTGTAATAGTCTCTGATGAAGATAAAGCTTGCACAAGAACATACTGTGCTAAATAACTGTTAATATTTCATATTAGTGCATTGTTAAGTTTTCCAATTCCACTAACAGCTTTTACTTACGCTGTCAGTTTCGTAAAGTTCAAAACATCATGTTTAATGAATAAAAACTGCTTTTAGTGAGGTTTTTTTTAAAATGATGCTGTATTGATCTTGTTTTATTTTGCTTTGGTTTTTTTGATTATGCTTTTGCATAATCTCATTAACGTCAGAATACAAAATAGCTACCATGTCTGTCTCTGCGTTTTGTCAATACGTTTTCATTTTCCTATCTAACGTGCATCTCAGCTTCAGGAAGGGAATGTAAAAGGACTACCATGGTTCTCTGAAGTACTGTATTAAATATCCTCTAATACAAAGGAGGTGGCTAATAAAGCAAGCAAATTTTCAGGATGTGGACCTGTTGGAGCGGGTCCAGAGGAGGCCATGAAGATGATCAGGGAGCTGGAGCACCTCTGCTATGAGGACAGGCTGAGAGAGTTGGGGTTGTTCAGCCTGGAGAAGAGAAGTCTTTGGGGAGACTTTAAAGCAGCTTTCCAGTACCTAAACGGGGCCTACAGGAATGGTGGGGAGGGACAAGAGGCAATGGGTACAAACTTGAATATAGGAAGTTCCACCTGAACATGAGGGGGAACTTCTTGACTTTGAAGGTGGCAGAGCACGGGAACAGGCTGCCCAGAGAGATGGTGGAGTCTGCTACTCTGGAGACATTCCAAACCCACCTGGACGCCATCCTGTGCAACCTGCTGTAGGTGGAGCTGCTCTGGCAGGGGGGTTGGACCAGATGATCTCTAGAGGTCCCTTCCAACCCTTAACATTCTGTGATTCTATGACTCTGTGAGGGAGTGTAGTGATAGGACAAGGGGTAATGGTTTTAAACTGAAAGAGGGCAGATTTAGATGAGATATTAGGAAGAAATTCTTTACTGTCAGGTAAAGACTGTCTGGTGAGACACTGGAACAGGTTGTCCAGGGAAGCTGTGGATGCCCAGTCCCTGGAAGTGTTCAAGGCCAGGTTGGATGGGGCTTTGAGCAACCAGGTCTAGTGGGAGGTGTCCCTGCCCATGGCAGGGGCTTGGAACTAGATGGTCTTTAGGGTCTCTTCCAACCCAAACCGTTCTATGAGTCTGTAATAATGCTATGGTTCAGTACCGATGATGTTAAGACTTAATGAGTTCAGAAGTTGTTCTTGGTTCTTTTGTCATAGCTGCTTGTATAAAAAGACTAAGAAAACAATGTGCTTGCATGTGGCAGAAGCCTGGAAGCAGTCTGCAGCTGCTTTTTACTACTTTACGTGGTATATGGTGACCTCAGTTGATTATCCTTTCGTTCTTCTGTTGTTCCTACCTTGCTGCCTGAGAATGGGGGTCAGCCTTAATAAGCTATGAACGTTTTCTGCTGAAAATCAGTCAGTGAGCTTTGGAGGAAAATTTCTTCTCTCATAACAGAGCTACTTATAAAAAAAGCCCTTGTGCTTTGGTGGGTCTTTGATTTTCTTCCATTTTGATCTTGCAGAATTCAGTTATAATAACCTTCAGGACATAGTGTTCAGTTTATAATTCCAGATATTTGGTAGTTGGAACACTTTGTAGCTGCTAGAGGTGGAGTTGTCTTATACAGTTATTGCATCCATTATGTTTATCTTTTTTTCCAGGCAACAGACTACAGTTAGAACAAAAAAACCTTTATATACAAAAGGAACCAGAATTCTTGAAGAGGCCTATATTAACCTTTTTTGCTGTTACTGTCAATGGGATGATAATAACTAAAACCTGCAAGCATGGGTGACGGTGCCACTGTGCTTTTCTATTCTAGACAGTGACCTTAATTTTGGAAAACTGGTTAGCAGACCTGCTTCTGAGGGGATGACACTGAGGGTGGAAGACCTTGTAAAGCAGTATTTTCAGACAGCGGAGAAGGTATTTTTCTACCTTTTGTGATTTTTTTTTTTTTTAATTGAATGTAATCTTTTTATCTTTGTTTGCTTCCCTAGTGGAAGTAGTGTTCCCTGAAAAGACTCTGACATTCACCAAGAAGTGAATTTGTTTCCTATATAACTGTATGGGAATTCCTGTATGAAGTATGTGTCTTAGGTTAGCAAGTAGCTTGTGTATAGGTTGTTTAGGGTATGTGAGCGCATGCTGGTTTGAGAACAGCAAGATAACTCCTCATGAGAACTTGCAGTGTCTGCCCTGTACTAAATGATGTGTCATGTTCTTACAGGAGGAAAATGTGAAGCAGCATGCTCTTGAGTGAGAAACTACCTTAATTTGCTGTAGGGTCAATGTGAAATCGTACCGTTTACTGTTACCAGTTGACTTGGAGTAACTGGTTACATTGCGGTATATTTGTGTCCTCATAGTGCAATTCCACATTATATTTAAAGCAGAGCAGGGAGAAGGAAGAGAGCCCCCCAGTAGTTTTTCTCCACAACCTTTCATTAAATCTGATTTATTTCCCTTTCCCAACACCAGAGCAGTAACATCTCACAGGTAAATAATAATAATAGAGTCAGGTGCCCAAATGCTTGATCTAGATGATCAAGCATAACTTTTGGAAGCTACTTCAGAACATGCTTTATAGAAAGTCATTAGATCAAGGATTCCTGAGGTAAATATCCCCCAAATGATATCATCTTGCCTACCCTTAGACACATGTTAGGTGTCAATATTAGTATGGCATAAATCATGCTCTGGAAGGGCTAATTTGCCTTCTGAATATGATAGTGAGCCCAGGGTGACTAGTTCAGAAGTAGGTACTTCTTCAAACATATGCCACGCTTAAATCCCATGGCGTAGCAGTGTCAAAGACATGCCACTGTGTTATTCTATGACAAATAAATTTTGCTTTTAATCTCTTTTCCTCCCTCATTGTGCAAAACTCTCCCTGTTACACCATCTTCCCAACTTGTTTGTATATTCCTTTATAAATAGCTCAGTTACTGGTCCCTGTATTTGAGGTCTACTTCAGCAGCTCAACATCTAAAGTAAAGACTTTAAAGAATCCCCCGCAGTAGGGGGTTAATACATTTTAAGTTAACGTGGTAATGAAAGAAAGAACGGGGGGAAACTTTAACATTCTGCATCATTACAATCAGTCACTCTTTTGAGATGCTTGCTTTATTTTTCTGCAAACTTCTTATTTTATAATAGCTGTAAAAATTTTTTCTGCTGTGCAGCATTATTTCAGGGAAAGTTTTATGCCCCTGATGCAACCCTCAAAACAATTTCTAAAGGACACCTGTAAGGATCAAAAAATCATTCATAAACATATATAATGTTTATTAGTAAGAAATTATCTTTGCTGTAGTTTCTAGAGAAACGAGGCTGCTGTTTAAACATTACTGTCTATATGGGGATTTCATTCTCAGAATGTCTCTTCTTACTGTATTGGGGAGAAGTTGGAACTAGATAATCTTTAAGGTCCCTTCCAACCTAAACCATTCTGTGATTCTAAGAGAGGGTAGAGAAGAGAATGGCTGGAAAACACTACCAGTAGCATGTACTACTTTTAGTAATTAGTGTCTGTAGTAACAGCTTAATGTAGAATATCTTAGTGAGTATCATCTCACTCAATGGACACATGAGAACGACTGGTATTTACAGAATTGCATTTCAATAGAGTAGACTTCTGCTTAGTAGCTCTTAATGCTTCATAATAATAATTTGCCCTGCTCTGTAACTACCATGTTTGATGTTAGAATTCTACAGTAAAACTAAATAATTTAGCATTTATAGTAATTCAGGGCCTGTTTTTAATAGCATTTTTATGTCTCTGCAAGTTGTTCTTAGCTTTAGTTTAAAAAAGGGAGGGGAACTAGGAAAGAATACAGTTTACTTTCTCCCTCAGCAATACATTTCAGACTAATTATTTTAGATATGACTAGCACTGTAGTTTCTTTACTGTTTATGAAACTTTTTCTAGGAGTCTGGAAAATTGTGAAGTAGGTGTAACATGCTAGTGGCAAAAGGCTTGTAACTGTATTATGATGAGTAACATGTTTGTTTATTGCCTTGCTTTTCTCTGATTGAAAATTTATCTGAAACAGCAGCAATATTACTTGCTTTCTTTGAGGGCAAATGCTTCTTAACAAAATGTTTTCCCCTATTATAAAGAAAGTACAGCTTTCACTTCTAACTGAAAGAGGAATGGGAGAAGCAGTGCAAGAGTTCGTGGACAAAGAGGAAAAAGATGCCATAGAAGAGTTGGTGAAATTTCAACTAGAGAAAACACAGAGATTTCTTAAGGAGCGTCGCACTGATGCAGAGGAAGAAAAAATAGATGAGGAGGTAGTATTCTCTTAATGTTAATTCCTTAGGAGAGGCCAAGACAGATAGTAGAAAAAACAGCACTCAAACCTGGTTTAGTAGATTTGCCTGTGTGTGGAGCATGTGCAAGACTTGTCTCTAGTAATTTTCTGGAATGAATAAATACGGTGATGAAGTTTCAAATACATAGTTTAAAACCTTGTATGGAAAATGGGTTTAGGTATGTTTATACTGATTCTCACTTTAATTTGCACACGCGCGCATGGAAAAGATCTGTCAATCTAATATATGTAGAACTATGTGTGTGTGTGTATCTACTGTGATAAAGATGGTAGATACAATTTCTTCTTAGCTTTTTCATATTGGCTTAGGGAAGAATACAAGAGCAAGCATAAGGAAAACCTATCCTTGAGGTGCTCTATTAGCTTCTAACTGCCTGCAACTCAGGGTCTCCCAGACACAAAACTGGTTTATGTGTATCTAATAACTCTTAAGACTTCTCTGTCAACTTGGTCAGCTTCCACATGAGCCTGTGCATTCAGTGCATCATCAAGCATTATATGACAAGTTTTCTGCAGCTGAACTGTGCACTCTGTAAAGAATAATTTGGTGGGTGGAGGAAGGTTGCACCTACCTGTTTTCTTGCTGATTGCTTTCATTAATGAGGGGTTGAAAGAGACTGTGAACAACCAACACATGTAGACTGTGTCTACGGACAGGGTTTTGTTTGTTTGTCTTTTAGACTAACATCTTTCCCTCTCACCCATCATAGCTTTTTCCATACTTGGCAAGTTGAGCTTTCTTAGTTGTACATGTATTGCAATGATTGTCTCTTCTTAATGTCATTGTTTTCTATCTTGCTTCTTCATCTCTACCCATTCTTTTCCAGTTATTCATATTTCGCTGTCCCTTATTGTCAAATAATATATACTCTCCTCGTGAACGTAGTATCTCCTACTTTTCATCATGTCCCAAGCTTTTTTCTCCCCAGTGACTTATCTCCAGTTGTTAATAGATTGTAAGATTCTTAAGCTGTAGGACAGCATGAAAAGGCTCTGAACGATCTGTTCAGATATTCTTGCACTCTTCTTCACTTCTCACATGAGCTTGACTTAATAATCCAGTGATCAAAGCTTCTCACTTACTGTGTTTTGGTTATCGTAATAAATGAACTGTTAATTTCATGGGAACTCATTTTATTCAGGTGCGAAAATTCAGGGAGAGTAGAAAAAAGAATACCGAAGAGGAGGATGAGGAAGTTCGTGAGGTAACTCCTTTGAATTTTGAACATAGGCTGAAGAATGGAATGGTTACTTCTTCATATGAATGAAGTCATTTAGCAATACTTCAACTTTGTCCTTGCCAAAAAGTGCCTGTCTGCCTAGGGAAGATTAGTAAGTCTTTTTTAAATCTTCCTTGGTATAATATGCCCCTGAGCTTCTGATCGATTTGGCTTTTGAGATCTCTTCTCTTGTGCAAATTTGTGAGCCTGAACGTTCAATTGCTCTTGCTTTGAACTGAGGTTAGACCGGGCCGGGTGACCTTCAGACGTGTCATCTTAAACTATTTGTGATCGCATCACCAGTGGGTCTGTGGATGGGTTGTATTGAGTGATGTTACTGCAACTAATTGGTATGATTGGTAAACTTTTAGAGGTACTGTTGTCCTCATCAGCAGTCTTATATCTTGGAGTCTTAGATCTCCCAGAGATTCTTATGTCTTTCCAAAGAGAATTGTAAACCATTGACAGCATTTATGCTGCTTTGAATTTGCAAGCTTTGTGAGACTGGAATTAAATTTTGAGAAAAAGGACACCTGGAGTGAGATTCAGTTCTCCTAATCTGAGAAATCTCCATGTTGCCTTAAGCACCCACTGTCGTCAATGAAGGTGAAGTCGATGGAGCCCAGAGGATGCTTCCTCTGAGCAGCTGTACACAGCTGGCAGAGGATGACCCGAACTGTGCACCAAACTCCACTGACAGTGTATCATATTAACTAGCTCCATTCTGCTATCAGAGCTTAGCTAACTACTTTATATGTACACATCTAAATTAAATAGCCCAGTTAGTCTCCCTCCTCTTTGACAGACTTCCTTGTGTTCCATAACACTATGGATTTGGGTCTTCTAAGGCTCAGTGAGCTACGTATCACAGCTAGGATTTAACGATGTTGCGTTTCATCATTTGAGATTCTTTTTCCTATAGCACTTACTGTTCTGTTTCAGGCAATGACCAGGGCTAGAGCCCACAGGTCTGAGGATGCAGTTCTTGTTGCAGCCTCCAGTGATGAAGAACTTATGGATACAGGGATGAGAGGCACCGGTGATTCCGATGATAGCCTTCCTGCAACACTGAACCGAGGAAGGGGTCGGGCAAGAGGTAGGGCAAGAGGTGCAAGGGGACAAAATTCAACAGCAAGAGGTTCATCTCGAAGGGGAAGAGGTAAGAAAAACTTCACGTTCTTTGTGCTGCTATTACTGACTTTTTTTCTTTAAAAGGCGACTCTCTTCTCATGCTACCACCAAGTGGAAATTTGTTGCTTAAGGACTTCTACTGGACAAAAAAAATTCTTCACAAATATTTTTGGTGTCATACTACATACTGCCTTGCAGGGCTTCAGTTGTGACTTTTTCAGAGCATGATTAAAAGAAAAATATCTTGCTTCCCAGCTATGGGAACATAGTAGACTCTTAGAAGCTGCATTATTGGGAAGGTTTGTGCAGTGAAGTGCGTGGATAACACTTTGTTTTACTGCTAAAGGTAATGCATTTGAACAGTATAGAGCGGAGGTGCAGATTGTCTCTACCCTAATGCAATTTTTGAGAGACTTTGTTGTTTCTAGTGACCAAGAAAATGGGGAGTGTTTCCTAACCAAAATGAATTAACTAGTTCCTTGGCTATGTGTGATTGTGCGCTTTACAGTGATAGTGGTACTTCCATTATCTTTCCATTTCCATTATAGATAAATTTATATGTAATTAAAAAAAGGAAAGATGGGAACTTGCAGTAATATACTCCTTTGAGTTGTCTCAGCAATATGCCCGAAGGTCTAAGAGCAGGATGAGTTGAAACAAAGGCAGTTGTCTCAGGTCTCATTTGATTAGTGCCTTTAAACTAGTTCTATGAGCATGTGATCCCATCAGAGGGGCAAGGGTGTTAACAGGCTGCCTCCGTGGCGCTTTGAGCATTTGGCCCAGAGCAGTTCTGCATGTAAAGAGGGCTTTGATTCAAGGAGGAAAGTGCGGGAGTAAAGAGGAATGTAGGTTTTTAAGTCATTTCCCGCTCAGTAACGATAGACTAAAGGGGGGAAAAAACCCCTAACCACTGAACAGATTTGCATAATGTTTATTATCCCTACAGGAAGCACTAGCCAAGAGTCAGCTACTAGCAGCAGAACCTACAAGCCTGTGGCTGTGCCTGCCAAGAATATGTCTATCATGGATGGTAGGCCTTCAATCTGCTCATTACTCTAATCTGCTCTCTCAAATTGTAGTGAAGGTGTTTATTTAATGATGTGCCTTAATTGCCTTTATTTCTGTTAGTCCAATTCAGCTGTGAGAGATTCTTTTGGTTCTAGTGAAATAGAATGACAAATAGTGACNGGGGAAGAATAGTGGTATCCTGCTGTGATGGGGTACAATGAAATGTGTCAAGAACTGACTAGAACTGGAAACGGGGAACATCTTGCTGTATGCAGTTCCTTAAGGAATAAGCCTAGAAGGAATGTGACTTAATAGCATCTATTTTATGCAGAATATTCCTCAGTGGATAAAAAGTTTAAACTTCACCGATGTTTACAAGTACATAAGCTTTAATGCAAATCCGTTTAGCATTGCATTATAGCAGGTTTAAGAAATGCCAGTTTTCACTAGGGAAGAGAAACTTATCTGCCATTTAAGACAGGTACGTGGGAGTAGCCTTTCCTTGCTACAGAGGACTGTCTCTGAGGAGACAGTGTAGATAATCTGGGTATGAAAAAAATACTGCTGACAAATCTATACATAAATCCCCCACGGAATACCCAAAGGTAGAGCGAGTTTTAAGTTAATTGGCAAATTACCTAAATTTTAAATTGGTCAGCAAGTGACGTAAAATACTGCAGAGGAATCAATTTTAGCAGATGTGTTGGTGTCTGAACTGTTAGGCGTACAGACATATCAATTATAGTATATTTTTGTCTTCCTCAACCAAAGTTGCTGAAGGTTTTTCGGGCAGACTGGGAAGCACCTGCTGCTGCACAGGGGGTTGGATCCCTGGGTTGTCAGGCTCTAGCAAAGGCTTAAATTTTGTTTTGGGTTGGGCTTGGGGGTTTTTGTTTGTTTTACAGGGTATTTTACAGAGGAAATGCATGCTAAGCAGGTCTTAAAAACAACGAATAACATAACATTGTTTGCATTATATTGTGTGAGCGCTTTACAAATATCGCATTTGTTGTTTTATAGCCTTTAGGTCTTTGAAACCGGCGCCCTCCTTGAATTCATCTAAATCATACTCTGAGGTAAGAAGCATTTTGCATGAGTGAAGCTGCGCTGCCTTTTGCTGTCTTTGGATTTGACAAATAAATAGATGGTCAAAATGTTAGCCTAAAAAAACACTAGCCTAAAAAAACACTAGCCTAAACCAGCAGATGTTCCCAAGCCATCAGTTCCAGCAGTAAGTTTCTGCATGTTACTTTGTAGACCTTTTGTACGCTTTTTTGGTATGGGGTTTGTCTGTGAAAAACAAAGACCATGTTTTATTTGTGACCGTTGTCTAAGATGCAAAGTGTATATACGTGAGTATTTTGGGGGTGTTCTGCAAGATCAAAGATCTGAAGAGCATAACTTGTGCTCTATTTGCATGTTGTACCGTGCTAGTCTTGAGCCCTATCAAGTATGTATAATGACTAATCAGGTATATAGTTAGAAAAACCCTCCACAGGCTCTATGCTGTAGTACTGTACTATTATGCACTACATCTCTGTAGAATAAATTTTGTGAAAAAGGTTTATAAATGATACAATTTTTTCAGGATATCATGGATGATGACTCTGATCTAGAAGACATTTCTTTTGTTTCTTCCAAAGTAAAGCCAAGGTTGGTATGTTTACTTCATGAATGCTACCACAACTACCTTATTTCTGACTGGCAATCAGCAGAGTCCAGGGATCTGATCCACTGCCTGAAAAAACAGATTTTTACTCTCTCACTACTTAAAGAATTTATATAAATTTTTATCTATTAATGGGGATGATCTTTGTGTAACAATAAATTGCTCTACTGATTAAGTTAGGTCAGAGCTTTAGAATTAACATGGTAGTTTGAGAATTTGAATCGTTATACTTACTGCTATCTCTATTCATTCTTAATCTCTGTACTGGTGGTCCAAATCTAAGTTGAAGGGAAAGGTATCGGAGTGTCTCGTCTCTCTTTGTATGTTTCCAGGTCTTCAACTACATCTTCACTTAGTAAAAGAGGTTCACAAAGCCAGACATCTAGAGGAGTTGATTTTGAGTCGGATGAGGTAGAGTATATACTGGTCTCTTTTTCTTCTGTGTCGTGTAAATCTCTATGGCTTATTGTTTTACACTTATCTGAATAAAGCATTTCAGAGTAAAACTGAGGTGTTTTATTTTTTTAACTAACAAAGGCTAGATTATTGCAACCAGCTTTAATTAGATATATACATAAATACAAATATATACATATTATATATATGTGTGTATATATAAATATATATGTGTATATATAAATATATATATACATATACATAAATATAAATATATACATAATCATCAATGATAAGGCTGGAAGGGTTCTCAGGGAAAATTTCCAGTACTTTTTCCCTTCAGTTCTTAATTAGTTAATGTTCATTCCTGAAATGTGTGCAATAAGGTATTTTGCCTGGGGAAGAAAGCAGTTGTAATCTCTTCTAGTGCTTGGCTATGTCCTTTCATTTGTTTATGGGTTGGGTTTTTTTCCTTGTACAAAGGAAGAATTTTAATTTTTTGCATGTAAAAATGGCTATTTTCCAGGGAGCTCTATTGTTTTATTGTTGCAAATTATGTAAAAACACTTCTAAAAAAAATTAATACATGAGCTTCAAGTTTAAGATATCTGTTCTTGCAGTATATTTCCCAGCTGCTAGGAAATGGTTTCTCCTGTAATTAAACAAGTAGAACTGCATTTGCCGTTTTGCACGGAATAGAGTGTGCATTATACTGTCAAGGGCTGTGGGGTTTGTTTCCACAGATTTGTGTATGGTCAGGATCCCAGCCTTAACAATGTCACATGTTGGCCACTTTAGAGAAAATGTTAAATTCTTGTCCCTTCTCTCTCTGCTATGCTATCTTTCCTTCTTCTACCTGAATAACAAAACTACGTGTTTGTTTGAATATGCAAAAAGAAACAGTGTTTTTGATTCATGCAGATGTCAGTAGATTATGATGAGTGATATGTATATGGACATAATGTCACTGAGGTATGTGCTGCTCATAATGATAACAATTTCTTAGGCCGCACCTGGAATCTAGATTGTTCCTCATTTCAGAGGAACTGTTCTGATCATATTACTTAAACTCAGTTTCTATTTTCTGCACATTTATGATTTGGACTTTTAAATCAAAGGCTAATCTCTTTCATATAAAAACCAACAAAACCAGGTCTGTCAGAAAACACGTGACCAGCCTTTCTAGTTTAATCTAAAGGTGACTTGACTTTTTTTGGCTCAGAATGCATGCTTCTTCTAGTAATACAAACCTGTTTACCAATTGCAGGATGAATTTGATCCATTCAAAAGCACTGCAACATCAAGAAGAACTAAGTGATTTTTTGGCTCGCTGTACAAGAGAGAAACGTGGAAGTTAATGAAGAAAAAGGAAAGCAGTTTGCAAGGCAATTCTCTATATGACATTTCTCTGTAAATGAGAGCTTGCCTTCAATTTTCACTTCTAGGAAATGTTTTTTGTTTGGGGGTTGGTTTTTTGTTTTTTTTTTTTTCAATGGCACCAAATTTGGTACAATTTGGGTGTTGCATTGCTTGATGCATTAGACTAGAGTGTCTAATATTCTGAAGTACTGCCTGAAATTGCAAGTTCTTTCCAAAACTTCTAAAAGCCTTTTTTTCTTTCTGGGATGATAGTGTAAATAAGTGGTATCTTTTATAGAAAACTCCATCTCTTGGGCTTGAATTTTGCAAAAGAATACATTTACAGTGGTATGTAAGTATGGATACGGGCATGGACTCAGCATAACGAACCTTGTACTTACGTGCAATTTTCTATGGATATGGTTGAAAATTCTGAAGAGTAATAGTTTGACCCAAAAATGCAGTTTTCAGTATTGAAACTGGAAAATGGCCTAATACTTTCAACTCTGCTAGGAGAGTTAGACCCGCTGCTGCACTGTTATTAAATGTCATAGTATACAGGAATGAGTTCTGCTCTGTAATTCAAGAGGTGCCAAAGACTTCAGATTGAATTGCATTGTCATCTTTGGCCCTGTAAATAAGCTGTGAGGGCCAGAACCTTACAGCTTCACAAGGAATGCTGCTTGAAGAATAAAGCAATTGAGCCAGTCATGGGCAAGACGTTGCCTCTTACCTTTTTCTTAGCTGACATTTTTTCAAGTATCTGTTTCCTCAGCCCGCTGCTTCAGTAACCTTCCTAAAATGTCATCGCTATGTTCCAAATTTTCTCCAGATGAGGCTTTTAAAATACAGTATGGTATTCACAGTGGGGGAGCCACTCGTTCTGTTGAAGGAGCCAAGACCTAGGCCTATTCCTCCTTCTCTCGTTCCACCTCTGTACACCCCACTCCCCAAAAAGTGCACTTCTAAAGCTACAGCCAATCAAGGAAAAGGCCAGAAGAGTTCATCAGCTAATGCCCCAGCGTGTCAGAAAAGCACTAAATGTGTTGAGTAGCTGCAGCCGTGCCTTTGCAGTTTTACTTTCCCCTTCAAGGAGATGGGATTGGGCCGTTGTGTCTCTCTGGCTCTCACCAAACATGACTCTTGTTACTTGCCTGCATATATGCTGTTACAGGGAATGTAAATGAGCCTTGAGCTGCCTGAAGACTTCCGTAAAAATGATCGAGACCTGCAGATTTCTAGTGTAGATCTTAGTAGCAACTTAGAAAGCAGTGCGATCGCCTTAGGTATCAGCAAATAATTTGGTAGTCTGACTCTTTCCTTTCACTGAGGGCTGTCAAAGCTGTAATATGATCTATGCAATTAAAAAGCTGCTGTAAATACCCTTCAAGGGGAGGGTTTGGATTTTTCTTTTTTTTAAATAAACTATTTCTGTTAAGTAAATTGCGAATGTCAGTTTTGTGGACTACATTGCATCTGAAGGACCGACATTTTTAAAACACTTTGCTGCTTTATGTTGCTGTCCACGTTTATAGGGAGTTCGCTTCCCCTGTAGCATCCCGTGCGGCGCTGTGCTCCGCGTTTGTAGCGCAAAAGTTGTTGGTACCACACCAGTGTTTTGGCTACAGCAGAGCAGTGCTCCGCAGCGTCCGGGATCTCTCTCCAGTGCCCCCGCAAAGGCCAGTAGGCTGGAGGTGGGCAAAAACTTGGGAAAGGGACACATCCAGGACGGCTGACTCCAACTGACCACAGGGATATTCCATACTGTGTGATGTGCTCAGCAATAAAAGCTGGGGGAAAGGAGGAGGAGGGACTACATTTGTTAATAAGGTTAATAATTTGTCTTCCAAAGCAACCACTACATGTACTGAGGTGGCTGGATGTCACCTGCTGATGGGACATAAAGAATAAATCTTCTTTTTATGCTTTGCTTTCACCCATGACCTTTGGTTTTTTCCATTAAACAGCCTTTATCGGGATCCATGAGTTTTTCATCTTATTTTCTCCCATGCCCTGCTAAGGATGGGGAACGAGTGGCTTGGTGGGTACCTGGCAACCCCCAAAGCTCAACATACCACACCAAATGAAATGTGTTTTGTTATGAAGGCTTAAATTGTCTAGTTTCTTGTTTCACTCAGGTCTTAAGGGAACTCAGTCTTCTAATGTTGCAGTCACATCCTAGGTAAAGATTGTAGCAGAGTATATAGGATTAATAGGAATCGAATCAAAGGTTCTTCCTAACTTTTTCACAATGTTTTTTCAGTCAACTGTTAAATTCACGGCGGCTTTGTAGTGTTAAACTGCAGCAGTTCTCAAATTGTCTTGAAGATCAAGATAATTGGCATCCTTCGGGGGGAAAAATGTAACCTGGTGTGTGTAGAAAGACTGTACTATAAACAGATACTTCTAATTGTCAGTGTGATTTGTTATACAAGGGGGAGTAAGATGCTCAGAAAATCAAGGTTATTTCAAAAACTATCCAGTGTGATCTCTGAGAAAAGTCACTTCTCACTCGTGTAACTTCCAGTCCACCTGACCCAGGAAAAAAATTTGGCACAGCCATGGCAGTGAAAGAAAGATTGCTCCCATGGAAATGGGGGAGAGGGGAGGGAGAGGGATGCACACTCTACTGTGTATTTAAAAAGGAAAAAAGGCATTATTCCTTTTTTTGAGTGCTTCCAAATTGCATTTTGTAGTGTGTCTGGGTAATTTTTTTTTATTTTTACATTCCTCTTGTAACCTTGTTTTTAGCCAGGCCTGTTTTCTGATTTATTATAATTTTGTTGAGTGTTATTGCACAGATGTCTTTGACTTCTTTTGATTAC
Source organism: Chionis minor (assembly GCA_013398295.1). Lineage (NCBI taxonomy): Eukaryota > Metazoa > Chordata > Aves > Charadriiformes > Chionidae > Chionis > Chionis minor. The sequence goes on along the minus strand of VZSF01008486.1, from coordinate 210,545 downwards.
CTGGATTCATGAGCTGTACGGCTTTTGTTTCAAACATTTTCTAAATACTTTTCACGGTATAGATTACATCATTAAACAGATACCTTTTACAAAAACCAGGCGCAGCATACCGAATCCTGACATTCCGGTGCAGCTGCTTCCCTTGCCGTCGTCGGTGGGTGCTGGGGATGGTGGAGCAAGTGTGAAGTCGGCAGGAGCAGGTACAGAGCTGACAAACGGGCTGCAGCCTGCTCACCGGTGGCAACCACACATAGGTGAACTGGTTGGGCAGTCCATACTGGGGCGTGATTAATTGCAAACTAAACCAGAAGGGTGATGTGAGGCAGAGGAGGGCACGCGGGCACCATGGGAGCGACGTGACGTGACCCAGTGTGCTTCCACTGGGCTTTTCTGTGAGCCTTTGTGGGCCTGGCCGGTGTGGGGTGGAACCACCTCCTCTGGATCACAAGTCTAGCTTGAGCTGCGTGGGAGGAGATTCCCATCCTCCCCCCTGCCAGCAGCCTGGATGGGGAGGGGAGGAGAAGACCTCCTAGAAGCACCTGGTCTTCAAAGGCAACAGCAGCTCTGGCTACCTGTGCAGGGGTGTCCTGCTAGAAATGAAGAATTGGATCAAGGGGAGTAAATAGACAAAACTAATCATTTAGGAGGTGTCCTTGCCCATGCCAGAGGGTTGGAACTGGATGGTCCCTTCCAGCCTAAGCCATTCTATGAATATGGATTATAGTACAGGGGAGTGGGATCTGATAGATGTGGAAGAATAGGAGCTGGAGGTTGAGTTGCCGGAAGACGGAATAGCCTTATGTGTTGGCCAGCAGCACTGAAAAGGAGAGGGACTCGGGAGCTGCTGGAGCAGCCTGGCGAGAAGGGGGGCGCACCACTGACCTCTGTTCTCATCCCAAACCCACAGCAGAATGCTGCCCTACTTTCCCTGGGCTTTCCCTGGTTACGCTGCCTGACTTTGTGTTTTCCTGGCAGCATCAGACCGGGGGCTTCCTTGCTGGCCAAGCGCTTTTGAGCTGGACACACGTTTCTTTCTTCTCTCTGCATGGTCACAGGTGACTGCCACTTCAGCAGCTCCAGTGGGCTTGCTGGGAAGCTTCCTCTGAGACAGGCAAACTGCTAAAAGAGCTTGAGTTGGAGAATTTTGTGGAAGAAATGGCTGCTGGTAGCAGTTTGCAGGGGAGCGCTGTGGACTGACCGTGCTACTTGTCCAGCTGTGTTCAGCTCTCGCACAGTATTGAGGAGAAAGCAGCCGGAGTGGTCCACTGGGGAAGTCACAAGTGTTATTTCCACCAGTGAGTGACTGGCTCATACGATAAGCTTTTCAGACAACGGTCCTTTAATTGATGGTTAAAAAAAGCCTTTTCTGTACAAAACCTGCTGTGGCCGAGGTTAGTTGATACCACCCAAGCAGATCTGTCCCCAGCGGAGGGGCGGCATCTTACGTGTGCACTCGTGGAGGGGCACCTCATTCTGTGCTGTGTAGGATTTGTGGCTCTTGGTCTCCTGATACTGATTTTAGATTTCCTACTGTGTTTTTGAGGGGAAGGCACAGGGAACACGAGTGCTGCCGTCTCGTCAGTGTTTGGGTCCAGCGTATGGCTGCCTGTTGCTTTGGGTACAGGACTCCCTGGGCTAGGGCATCCCATCCTCTGTCCTATACACTCACCACTTTGTAACTACTGTGTTTCTACAAACCCTGGAAAGCACAGTTTCATGTCAAACTTTTTATTCCCTTAGCCAAGAGGAGATCCTTGCCAAGGAAAAGGGTAAGTATTTCACTGTCTCTGTGGGAAAAAAGGTCTTTGGAAAAATACTGTAAGTACAGTAAGCTGTCTTGTTATTCACAGTTCATCTGTTACCTCCCTGTTCTATGCTGGTTTGTAAGTGTCATGCTGGGAAACAGGCTGAAATTTGCCTGCTAGACCTTTAAAACTGAGCTTAAATTTGAACTGTGTCCTGGAAGACAGCAGAGCTGCCACACACACCACTGGTTTATAAATAGCACAATTTACATGAGCTGGGCTGCTGTAAGAGAAAAAGGATGCTGACGACTGGAGAGATCGATTTGCCTTTCTCACCGGTGTGCTCATCTTGGAGGAGCGCTCGGGGGAGCATGACTGCATGGAAGAGCAGCACGTCACAGCAGGAATAATGTCATGCAGCCCAATGGCTGCAGAAGATCCCGGTTCGGAGCTCACCTAGGGGTATAAAGCTGATTGAAGGAGCAAAAGTAGCGGCGAGCCGAGCGGGAGAGAAGCACGCTGCAGGAGGCAGGAGCGTTCTCTCGCTCCCGCTGCTTGTGCCCAGGCTGAGCAAGGGGAGGACGGCTCTCCCGGTGCACGGCAGGAGCTCTGCTCCCTGGCAAATGAGCTATTTCCAAATTGGAGGAGCGGAGCAGCGCTTCAGAGATGCTGTCCTGTTTCGTCTGGCTCTTCCTCCCCGACTTGGTTAACTCCTTTGCGACCCCAGGGAAGTTGCCCCTCAATGGTAGCCTGGAGGAGCCTTTTGGAATCCCGAACATCTCTGGTTTCTTTTCCTGGGATAACGACAGCCTGGCCGACTGGCAGAACTTTGTGGGCAGGAGCCGGTACGGAGCGGAGTCACAGAGCATCACAGTGAAAGCCCTGCTCGTCGCAGCGTACTCCTTCATCATCGTCTTCTCCCTCTTCGGCAACGTCCTGGTCTGCCACGTTGTCATCAAGACCAAGCGCATGCACTCCGCCACCAGCTTGTTCATTGTGAACCTGGCTGTAGCCGATATCATGATCACGCTCCTCAACACGCCTTTTACACTGGTAAGACTGGGGCAGAGCTGCCAGAAAAGGCTTCGCAGTTGCTTCGGTGGCCTTTTCTTCTTTACTCCGCTATAGACAGTGCATGAGTGTCTTGCAGATACCTGTCTGGTCCAAATTACAGCGGCTGGTTATCTTTGGAAAACTCCACGTGTTTTTCTTCTCTAATTCCTGTTATCTAGTTGAAGACCCAAAATTATCCATTTGTTAAAAGTGGCCCTGATAGCACTTGAGCAGAAATAACCTCGTGGTGATTACTGAGCACTTCATACTATCTAGTTTTTTTTTCCCCCTCTTCTCTGAAGTATTTCCAAGGTAATACTACAAACCTCATGACAAAAAAAATTAATGCTCACCATCGCTTTACAAGCTGTGTTGAAAAGCTGTAGTTTGCTTTGAAGTAAGATAAGGCGTATAGGTCAGCCCTGTTCTGTAAGGAGGGCTTAAAAGGGAAAAATGACCGTGTTGACTTGACTGTGACAGAAGGGCACACTGGGAATAAACCAGAACAAACATCTTTTGCACTGCTCTGCTGTGTTGTCCTGGAGGGTATTGTCAGGCCACTGAGCAGCACTAGCCTGCCTCTTCAGGGTTCAGCAACCAGAAAGTTTTACAATTATATAAAGAACAAGCTATTTTAAAAATATCTTTTACATAGCACAAGGAATTAATGTGCCAGTTATACAAAGAACCTGCTATTTTAAAAATATCCTTTACATAGCACAAGGAATTATGTGCCAGAGGTGTCTCAGATATCTATAAGCATGTGGAGGTGTGTGTGAGGGGGTGTGCACAAAACTAACGGTATTCTGGTTTTAGGCTCGTTTTGTGAACAGCACCTGGATATTCGGGAAGGGCATGTGCCACGTGAGCAGGTTTGCGCAGTACTGCTCCCTCCACGTCTCTGCCTTGACCCTCACAGCCATTGCCGTGGACAGGCACCAGGTGAGAGCTCTCCAAAGCTAGGCAGGGCGCGTTTAAAAGGAGAAAGGATGATCCTGCGTCCTCTCCTTCTCAGCTCCCAGATTAACATAAGAAGCTTGAGGAGCTGGCAGGGTAGGGGAGCAGTTCTGGCTGGCAGATGCAAAGAACAGTTTCAAGCCTGCAGCAAGGTGGGGGGTGGGAGATGTCCATCACCGTGGGATCGTTTCCAACTGGGGAACGGGAGTTTTCCTGTGGTGGGTAATCCAGTAGCTCTCACATTAGGAGAAAGTCCAGGACTGTGATAGGAATTCATGTGGGCAACCCTCCACTGCAGTGGTTTGTCTGGGCCACGGAGGAACAGCATCATGGGTGCAGGGACATCCTGGTTAGCTTCCACAGCTCTGTCTCCCTTTGCTCTGGAATGTTTCACCCCTTGTTATCCCACACACTGGAGAGCTGACTGTACCATCTGGTGTGTGCCACAAGTGGCTGTGGCTTGCTGCTGATAATGGGCTCCAGACTGGGGACAGTCAGGCATTATCAGTTTGGAGTCACCCAACAACCACGCAAAACAGATGAGCAGAGTTGATGTTTTCTGCTAGAAAGCTGCTGAGTTTCCAGAAGATGCACTGGCTGCCAGGAGCATCCCTGGGGAGGTCTGGTTAAACTACAAACCTGCAGCTCTGGGTCACCAATACTGAAGAGTCAGAGANTTTTTTTTTTTTTTTTGATGTTAAGTAAATTGAATCTGGAAAGGAACATGTCTGCAAGATCCACTGGTACCCAGTTGTCCTCACCTAGAAGCAAATACTGAAATGAGAGGGTAGGACTGAGGTCTGACTTTACCCATTTCCATGCAGGAAAAATTCAGGCTTTCATGTATGGCTTACAGTCAATGGGAGCTGAGTGAAGACAGTACTGCTTGCATGCTGAATTTCCACCTTAAGTAATAGATTTAAGTCTGGAAGATTATACAAAAAAACCCTGATATAATTATTTTCTGAAATGGCAAAAGCCTGAATACTGGTTTATTTTGGACAGGTTATAATGCACCCTCTGAAGCCTCGCATATCTACTGCAAAAGGTGTTATCTACATCTCTGTAATCTGGATCATGGCAACTTGCTTTTCCCTGCCACATGCCATCTACCAAAAACTCTTTATTTTTGAATACAGGTAAGGATGTGCTTTGCTTTTCCCCACAGTCTCTCTGGAGGCCATACTCTCAGTGGTCGTACTTTAGCATCTTCTACTGAAAGCCCTGAGCTGATGTCGAGGTCAGCCCATTATGGGTCTAGTCTATAATTTTCATTGGATTCCTTTTGTGATGGCTGATATCCTGTCCTTGTTTCTATTTTAAATTATTTTATCTTTATTCTGTCACACTAATCACATGAAATAGGCTAAGAAGTTAGAAGATCTGGCCGAGACCCTCTATCTCTAGACACTGGCATTTTACGCGATGTACCAATCTGACCTGTTTGGACAGAATAGAAATGGGGAAAAACCTAAAACTTCACAGGCTTTAGGCTACTCTTTAGCCCTGGTAAAGTGAAAAAAATCTGCCTCAGCTGTTTGTTCCATAAAATGCTGTCATGAGCCTTGATATTTGGAAAGTGCTTTAATGAGGGAAAGGTCCTTAATATGTGCAGAGACTGTGTTTCTGTTTGCCAAAGGACGGAGAATAAAAACCTGCTTCTGTGCAGCTGGAAATTTTGTAATTGATTAAATTCATAAAATTATCATAAGGTCACGAACGCCCATGAGAAATTATCACCATATTGCTCACAGGCTGCTCCATGGCTCCCGTCCTTGGACCGCAGAGCTCTGCTGAGCTGCGACACATGCGTGTAAAGGAAGGGTCTGCCTCCGGGCCTTATGGCAGGAGCCATCTCCCTCCTGCCCCCATGTTTCTGGTGTCCTTGTCCTGCCGTGCCCGGCCGTACTCAGTCTCACCCCCTGTCCGGTATCTCCACTTGCAGCGAGGAAGTTACCCGATGCCTGTGTCTGCCAGACTTCCCCGAGCCTGCTGACCTCTTTTGGAAGTACCTCGACCTGACAACCTTCGTTCTGCTCTATGTCCTGCCCCTTCTGATCATCTCTGCTGCCTACGTGACCGTGGCCAAGAAACTCTGGCTGCGCAATGTCATCGGGGACGTCACCACCGAGCAGTACTTTGCCCTTCGTAAAAAGAATAAGAAGACCATAAAGATGCTGATGCTTGTTGTCATCCTCTTCGCAGTCTGCTGGTTTCCCTTGAATTGCTACGTCATCCTCCTCTCCAGCCAGACCATCCACACCAACAATGCCCTGTACTTTGCCTTTCACTGGTTCGCAATGAGCAGCACCTGCTACAACCCCTTCATCTACTGCTGGCTCAATGACAGCTTCCGATCGGAACTGAAGGCTTTGCTCAACATGTGCAGAAAACCTCCCGGGCATGCAGAGCAGAGACTGCCCTCCACGGTCCCAACCTACCGACTGGCTTGGCCAGAAAACGGTAACTTCAAGAGGCTGCAGGTCTCCCATGTCCTTCCATCAGCCTCCAACATCCAGTCAGGAAAGACAGACATCTCTGCAGTTGAGCCAATAGTAGCTGTGAGCTAAATGGTGACCCTGGGAAACATCTAAAGACTGCACATAGATTTGGCTAGAGCTAAAATGGTGGGAAGGTGTGGGTGGAGCCCTGGCCTGCTTAGGGACTGTGCAACCACACGTGATAAAACCAAGGAGGAGGTTCTGTAGGAGGTAGCGTGAAAGAGCTGGATGTTTGATGCAGGCTGATAATAATGTCGTGGAGCCCCTAAAGGAGACGAAACAAACTCTTCCCGGGAAGGAACTCTCCTTGTCAAGCTGATTTGGGGTTGGCTTGCGGTACAAGATTCTCTGCATGTACGTCGCTGTTATCTGCATGACTAAGCCTTTTTACCACTAGGGCTGTGTGTGTGTTTTGCTGGTATTTACACACTAAAGCAACAATCTAATCACACCAGGTCTCCCTCCCCCTTTTCTCGGTCTCTTAGTAGCAGCGTGGAAACGGTCAAGACATAGACCTTTAGAGTGCTGGCTTAGATCCAGTGCAACTGGGTAGGAAGGTATCCCTCCTGAACTGTGGCCTCACAGGTCAAGATCCACTCAGAATGAGTGAACAGATGCATTTTTTGGTGGAAATACCCTCAGAGAGGTGGAAGGTAAGGTGGACATTGGAAAAACAGTGGTCTCTCAAATCACAGACATTTTTTCTAAGGTAGGGTTGAAGAAGAATGGATGCCTATTTTTTGCATAAGTAGATGGCAAATGCCAGCCTGCTAGGTCAGCAGCTGCTGCCAGTGCTAAATCCCACAGATTTTTTTCTTTCGTAAGATAAAATCATGAATATTCAGAAAGCTTTTCTTCAACTAGAGAACTAAATGCCAAAAAGTTGCTTTGGAGAATGTCAGACGTACCATCCACAGCTGGAGAACAGGTAATTAAACACTACTCTGAGTTTCTACTGGGACCTTTTGATCAGAGCACCTCTGCATTATTGTCGAGTGGCAGCTAAAGGATCTCACCGCTTGACTTTTTCATTTGTCTTTGAAGGTTGCTCTCTTATCCTGCAAAGCACCTGGGTGCTTCTCAGATCAGACATTCGGGACATTTCATCCCCAATAAGATGGTTGCTCTCTGGAATCAGTTCATAAATGAACTGCTTTGAGAGAACAGATGATATCTGTGATAGCAAGTAATAAAAGGGGAACATTTCTCTGCAAGATATCCTCTGGTGATTGCACAATTTTGGTGCATTTAAAGATGAGTGAGATGTGTCCTTCTTGGGGGGGCTAAGAAAATTGATGTGACTGCAGCTGTCTGGAGCATTTTGCAGAACTTAATGTTCTTAGCAGAAGGAAATCTGATTTTGAATAATGAAAAAACTGAGCATTCCAAAGACTGTACCTTGTATTGCACAGGAAAGCAATAACTGTCCCTGGGCCATGGAAATTAGCTTGAATGTCACAGCAGAGTGCCCCATTCCACATTCAGCTTGCAGCAGCCAGCGGTAAAGTAAGAAAAATCTTTTTTTTATAAATGGGGAAAAAAAAAAAAAGAACAAAAACTGTTTTTTGCAACGTCCTGTAAGAAACTTACATTTCTGAACTAATTTTAAGTCTTGTGCAGGCCTTTCACACCTGAGTATTGAGAGAGACTGAAATGCCTACCCCTCCCTGCAGCTAGCCTGTCCTTTCACAAGGTGTTATGTCTCTCTGAGTCCAGTGCCACGTTACTACCCTTTATCAAGGCCTCATGAGTCAGAGCACTTTGTGTCATCGATATGCAGAATCAAACCTTTCCTCCTGCCTGCTTTGACCTCTTACGTCAAGTCTTGTTTCTTCCCTTAACATTTGCATCATGTCAGCCGTGAACCGGTCAGGCAGTTGGGCTAGATGATCATTGTAGGTCCCTTCCAGCTGAAATACTCCTGTTCTATTCTATTCTATTCTATTCTATTCTATTCTATTCTATTCTATTCTATTCTATTCTATTCTATTCTATTCTATTCTATTCTATTCTATTCTGTTCTGTTCTGTTCTGTTCTGTTCTGTTCTGTTCTGTTCTGTTCTACTCTATTCTGTTCTACTCTATTCTGTTCTACTCTATTCTGTTCTACTCTACTCTACTCTACTCTACTCGAGATTGGTTCCCTCAGTCAAAAGAAAAATGGTCTGTCCTTCCCTGCAGATTCTAGCAGCAAGTGTTCGCTCACTGGTAGCAAAGAGGAGGGAGAAAAGTGGTGAGGAGGAAGCCAAGAGGGGAGGGACCATGTTTGTGGCAGCAGGAGGAAGAGGAGACTCGGAGACAGGACAGAAGGGAAAGGGATGGCGTGAGGAAAGGAGCTACAGAGAACCCACATCATCTTCTTCCTGCCTTAACTTTGTCACAGGTTTGGTAAATGTTGAACAAAACCATTTTGATGGCTGTGCATTTTTTATTTTGTATTAATTAGTAAAAATCTTTCTTTACTTGGATTTCTGGAATGGCTTTACTCAGCTTAAGTTACTCATGAACAGAAGGGCTTCCCTGTCTGGGGTAAAAGGAGGAGAGTGAGAGGAAATCAAGAGACCTGTCCCAAAAACATCCTTTCTTCACTCAGGGAAGCAAATTATCAGGGTTATGGTTGAGTTTACCTACAGTTTCACCTGGCTCGAGCAATGGAAAATGTTGTCTACTTTTTTTTTCCCTTAGGGAAATGCAGTATTTCAAAACTTCATATAGCATCCAATATTTTGCAGGATTCTTTCTCTGATTGGTCATGAATGACTTGAGAGAGGAAGTCTGCCTGGAAATCTGCTTTTGAAAGTTAGATTTTGCTAGTGGCTTGACCTTCTGCTCTGATCTTTCAAAGCATCTTCACTCCTGGCAATGGCCACGTGCCTCTCATGGCTTCTGCCACACCAGCACCACCACGGCTCTGTCAGCATCACCCGCCGGCCGGGCAGAGCGGAGCGAGCACAGGGCTGGGCGACTCTCCCCAGAAAACTAAAGCAAGGCATTTTCAAAGTAGTATTCTGCTGTTGTCAGTCCTATCAAAGAGGAGAGGGGAAAATATTCTTTTGCATTTTGGACTCATCTTTTTATGCTTTTTTTTTTTTTTTTTTCTCTTTTTTTTTTTTCCCAGTGAGTCTGTAGCTTAAAAGACTCAAGCACAAACACTTCAACTGATTATTCTGTTTGTTGTCTGACGACAACTCTGTTGAGTTAGGTGTCCAAAGTTTCCTTCTTGCTCATAAATCCTTGCTTTCAGAATGTTTTCAGAGTTTAGTCTGAAAGGTGTCTTTGATTTGTGATACTCATCATCATCAAACACAGTTTACTCTGCACATCCCTCAGGCACAAGACTGACTGATCAGACACCAAAGGGCTTAAAACTTTGAGGACAAAAAGTCTCTCAGTTTCCCCGCCAGAGAAGGACATGCTGCCATGATAACTCTTGCATCAGCTGTCATCCCCTTCTTCTGGGGACTCCTGAAAGTCACTGTAACTGCTGTACGGACCTTGGTCCTACTGGGCTTGCTGGGTGTACTGGGAGCTCCATCTGAGGGAGCTTTTGGTGTGAGAGAGGTTGCAGGTTAGTGGTCAGTTGGAGCTCATGGACAGACTGGCAGCAGAGGTGAGCCTCAAGTGATGCTTGGCCTACTCAACATTTTAATACACCTTTGCCAAGCCAGAGCCATCTGGCCCAAACCATGTTTTATGTCAAAGGTCTTTTTTATCCTTTCAGTGAACGTGGTGCAGTTGTTTTCAGGCACATACATACGTTATAATGATTCTGCAGCAAGGTTCTTGTATTTAGCTTTGTCTGGGACCAGGGGTTGTGGTCTGAACTCAGTAAGATGTTCCTCCTGAAGGTGAAGGTGACTTTTGGCCATCTGAAGATTCCCCTTCTTTGGGTGCCATTATCATCCTTTGAAGAGCTACGTATGTAGAAACTTGCTGTAACTTCAGTAGGCAAAATCCTCCAACGCCCAGTCCCAGCAAGGTTTGTTCCAGGTGAGTCTGAGCTCCTGCAGCTACAGCTCTGGATCCTGCACCCCTGCACTGGGTGGAAAACATTTCTCCTCCATGCTCTCACCAGTGCTGGATCCGGGTACAGAGAGGGTGTAAAAGCATCGAAGCTGTTTCATTTAGTTACAGAGCAGAGGGGTGGACCTGGTAAAAAGAGAAGAAGAGGCAGAGTGGACAGTGAGCCCGAACAGCCTGGTCTAGGGATGAACCAGTGGCTAGTGCCCAGCAGAGGTTCGAGTTTTAGAGACAATGGGACAGAAGCGTGCAAGAGGACAAGCCCATCGTTAAAGCACGAAAAATGCTGCCCCTGATAATTGTACATAACACACTGTGCTACACGTTACTTAACACAGTACAGGGCAATTTCTGATAGGTGTTTCCTAATCGGCAACTTTTCATTTTCTTCATATCGGATTTGGGATTCTGGAGAAACATCTTGCATTCAGCGGTGCTGCTGAAATCAGTGGTGCTGATTCAGTGCTCTCGGCACACAAAGTGCAGTATGATACAAACTATTCCAAAAGCATCGCCTCCTGGGCAATTTAAACTGGGCATCCAGGCTTCATGGGTATTTTTCATTCTACCCCAGCTCTGCTGCAGAGCAGAGGGTCCTTTTAAAATGTGAATACCGCCATTGGTGCTTAAACTGCATTTAGGTGCCATCTCAGTGAGTGTGAAGGGGTGGTTTGAGTGATCAGAAAATGAGGTACATGTACAGAGCAGAGATTATTTTCTTTCATTTTCCCTTTTGTGCATGTTTGTCTGTCTGCTGCAGGTGGACTTTTTGCTACCTTTTGATTTTTGGTCTTGTGCGCTGCTTTGAAACAGGTGGCTTCGTAGCTAGCCTCAGAAAAATGGGCCCACAAGAACAAGCCTGTGGGGGACTTCGGCGTGAGCAGGGACAGGTTTCTCTGGAGCGTGTAGGGATCATGATGTTGGGAGGCTTTTCTTTCCCCTCCAGGAACATAATGAATCAGAGCTAAATGTGAGGTGCTATGGAAGGGGGAGGTAATTTCATTTTATCTGACTTTCTAAGCAAGTCATTTCTCCACACTCTCGCCCTCATACCCATGTCCTCAGAAGCACCAAGACCTGTGTACGTGTCCAGGTGGCCTGGCCAGGTTCACTCCTGTGGGACACAGAGCTCAAGGGATGCTGGTTATTCCTCATGACATCTCTTGGGTTCCTTTTCATTGACAACAATGATCTACACTTTGGGCAGGTGTTTTATAGCTTTTGAGAGTCAACAATTATTATTATTATCTTTTCCTTCAACATCTTGCCTGTTTCTGCTTCCATAAATCTTAGGCAAGGCCTGCTGGTTTTTTTCCCCTCCTTTTCAGTGTCTTCATAGATACAGACTGTCCTCCTGTTGGGGTGAAGGAAGAGCAATGGCACAGGTGGTGTGACCTTATGGCCGTCCTCCTGTCATCACACCACAGGTCTTCTGCTGACAGCTTTACCAGAGCAGAGCTCTCTGGCTCTGGGGTAGTGTGTTCCTCAGAGCTCACCCGTCATGCCCTTGGTTGTCAACATAGGTCATTCTTTTAAACTTGGCTCAGTTGTTTCATCTGCAGCTTTCACACACGTGCCTCTGGAGCTGACTGTGAACGCGGCAGAGTTAGTCTACTGGCTAACGAAAAGCACACAAGGCATTGAGCAGCTGCTCCTTGCAGGAGATCCACATAGGCTAAGCACAGGAATTTTGTGGGAAAATGAATTGCATTTGGAGAATGCATCATCTGGCATAGGAATAAGGGAACTCAATTAAGGTCATATAGGTGAAGTTAATGCTGACATCTCCAAAACCTTGAGTGTCTGGCTCTGCAGCTTTCATGAGTTAGAGTGTGCTGTGTTTTTTGTGTTCAAAAGCACTATAACTTGTATTGACGATCCTGTTTTCTTATTTTTCTATTTCCTTGAAAAATATCGTAACAGGCCTATGGAAATTAACATAGAAGTTCTATGAATTCATGAATGTTAATTCTCTGCTTCTAACAATGTTCCTAGTGTTTTATTCATTTTCTCCATGTAGAATTATGCAGAGACCTTGAAAGGGAACAAAAAAGATGCCAGGTTATATTTGGCAGCTTGTGCTATTCTGAATAGAACTCGGGAAAACAAAGCCTTGAAATCTTTCTTGCACTTGTTGATGTCAGATGAGGTTTTTCCCTCCCAACTTTCATTCCCTCCCTTTTTCCCTGCCTCCTTCTTTTCCCTTGAGGCACCTGTCCATCGGCCTGTGGTCCATGGCACCACTACTGGTATTGTCACACTTTCTAGCATCAGTGCTCTGAAGACAAAATGTGGCCTCAGTCCAGGGTTTTGCATGTAAAGCTTTTTCTAAGCATGTAAGCTAAACCATCACCTTTGCAAATGAATTTGGTGGCTTCTTTTTCAGGTCCTTTGTGAAGACCTGTCATTCACCATTTTTTTCTTTTGAGAAGATTTTTCCTACTTCTCCGCACTCTTTTCCACAAAGGTCAGAGCTCTTCCAACTTTCCCTTGCAGATGCCATTTTCTAAGCCTCTAAGCCTTCTAAGGTTAATTGTTATGAAAAATCACCACATTGCCTGTAGATCAGTTGCTTCTGCTTTCGTTTTGACTGATGAAATAATTGCTTCTACTTTGGTTTTGACTGATGAAATATAAAGCCATGTCATGGAAGGGAAAGGCAATTGCTTGCCGACGCTACTCTTTCCTACTGATCCCAGGGGCACCGGTTGATGCCAGTGTGGAGCATCCAGTAGTCACTCAGTGCTGGTCTCTTACGTGTCATTTCCAGTGTGTCATAAAAGCGTAACTAGTTGTGGTGAAGACTGAGAGTACAACGTGTGACTCCTGTAGAAGAAATCTGTCACTTTGCCAGCTGAAGCGCTGCAGTTATCCCCAGATGTTAACGTAAGATGGGCAGGAGAACCACAACCCTGTTCCTTGCAGCCCTACAAGCCCTTGTCCTGTGTCTGGCCTGAGGGGAGGAAGACATGCAGGCAATGACTCACCAAGACATATGTCTGATGATTGGTTTTGTCCGAGGAGCCCTTGGTGCTGGTGCAGCTATTGGATTAGCCACGCGTTGCCCTTCTGCTGCATGTACCACTAGTGTCTGGGGCTTTCCTGGGCTGGAAAAAAAAGCCAGGTCATCTCCCTGAAGGCAACTTCCCTGGAATGTACGTACAGTCAGTAACTGTGAGACTGTAGAGACAGGACAAGACAACTGGAAAAGATTTATTATTGAGAATAATATATAATTTATTACTATTTATTTCTATAATAATTTATTTTTTCTCTATGCCACTCTATTGGCTTGGTACTTAGCATTTACACTGTCTCTAGTATAGCCCGTGTCGGGGTACTTGCTTTGAAGGCAAGTAGGGCAATGACCATGTGTTGGAGCTTGGCAGCCTTGGCAGAGCCACAGCAGAGGTCACAGCACCTGTGACCCATCGCAAACCGTGGGTCACCGATGGGAAGCACACTAGCCCTGGGAGCCTGCACAGCTGATAAATCGGGATGTGCGAATGGAAAGGAGGGAAGTCCCAGCCCTGGTGTAAAATGACCATTTGGTACAAGAGGCGTAACATGGCGTGGTGGAGGAGCAGATGGAGCAGAAGCAGCCTCCTGGGCTGTGGCTGTGGTGACACGGATGCACGGGCACTTCTCGTTTGGGAAGCTGTTTTAGGATGTGGCTCGGTATGTGTGGACTTACTGGGAGCAGATATCTGGGCGTCCTCCTGTGGAGCTGCTGCAAAGGCATCATTCTCCTGTGCAGAAGCAGCTCCTTCCATAGGCTGAACATCTGGGTTTCTTCTCAGGTGGCCTTCCTTCAAATTTTGGTCTGGTGAAAATGCAGCTGATCCTGCTACAGATAATAGCAAATGGGAAAAATACCTCTTAAAAAAGGGGTTATAGTAAAAGAGTAGCTAAAAAATGCAAAGGAGAGGAGTTAGTTGCCATCATTTCCAGACTGAGAAAGACAGAGATATGATAACTAAGCATTTGAATCGGAAAAGACAAACGTGGATATTAAAAAGGACTATCGCGGACATTTTAAACCTAAAGTTTAGGCTGAATAAAATGTTCAGTACAGTTCTGTTAATTAGTGACCACCCTTGTGTTTTCACCGTTTGGGAGCAGAGAAGTGTAGGATTTTCAAAAGCATAAAAACTGATTTAGGAACCCAAATGCTACTAATTTTCAGCCACGTCAGTGTGGAGTGAACATGTAGGTAATATTATGATGCTGATGTGTGTCTTCTCAGCATTCAACAGATGCCACAAGAAGATTTAAATTTTCAGTACAGCAAGATATGGAGTAAGTACAAAAAAAGCACAACATGATGAGGCTATCCTTCTGTTTCATGGATTCAGAGTAACCAAAATCAGCCAAAATCTATTTTATCTGCATTTCTGCTCCTCAACTCACCCCGAAATGCAGGCTAGACTGGAGCAGTGAAGCTCCTGAGCTAGGAGATCTTCCTGAGCTCAGGAACAGCTGGATGAAGCCATCCAGCTCTTGGGTGTGAGTAGATACAGCTGCACCACTCTGAGCCATGACCCATGTGTGGACTTACTAGACGAGTTTCAGCTGTTTTCTGTATTCATGTGTTGCAAGCATGGTTGTCGCAGGACCATGGGCAGGTTTTCCCACTAAAATTAGACCTTCACAGACTTAAAAAGAAGTATTGAGCTGCTACTATGAAGTGTCAGGTAATGGAAAAGTGTTTCAAAAGCTTCAAGGATGGCTTATCTCTCTAAACCCCACGTAACAGCTCTGGGAGGCCTGGCTGAGCTCGTACCTTCCCACGGCCTCTGTGTTGGCTGGCCAGCTTGGTCTCTTGCTTCCTGGTCTTCCTTACCCCACCCAAGGGGGATGAGGATGGGATTCTCCCCTGCTTTCCCCATCCTGCACAGCCCAGCAGGAGGGTAGTCCCTGCTCCTTCCCAGGGACAACATGCTGGGCTGGGGGGGCAGGTTTGGGCTGACACTAGAGAAGCAGAAAGAGGGGAAGTCTTCAGCCGACCCTTTCTTCCCCTAAGAACCGTGTTCCCTGCAGCCTGTCCTCTGGTCTGCAGGCTCGAAGGGATGTCTGAGAGCCGCTGTGAGTCACGGTGGGGTCAAACCTCCAGCTCTTGCCACAGGCTCAAAGCCCTTTGATGACACTTAGAGAGGCAGGGACAAATCTGGGCATCACCATGATGTCCTGAAGGGACAAAAATTGCCTTTATCTACAAAACATAAGCATGGAGCTTTTCTTCTCCTTCAGACCAGTCTCTCAGCCGCCCTTTAGCTGCCTCTTTTCTCTCTGTCAGGCAGGGCCTTTCAGGACGAGACCAGGCATGGCTACCCAGCTGAATAACTGAAGGTCTACAGATGATTCCTGGCTCTAAGGTGACAATTCACTTCTTTGCAGTGGGCAGGGCTAGCTCCATCTAGAGCTGACCAGCTACGTCATGATACACAGTCCTTGACTCTGAGCCCCTGGAGTCACAGGGATACGGGGATATTAAGACATAATTACATTTTTTTTATGCTTTTCATTTCAAAGCACTGCAGCGTGACGGGTTTGCCATAGGCCACCAGCATAATTTTTATTCAGCAGCAGCCCGAGAAAGGGCTCAGGAATAAGCTCACATTCGAACAATGAGGAGAGTGGAGACCAAAACCTCACTCTTATTTGGCAGTGTAAACTCATTCCCAGATCCCAAACAGACAAGCAGCCCTGGGGTCTGTTTCTCATCCTGCAGCTCAAGAGTCCCGGCACAGAGGCGTTGGTTTGCACCGTGCAGCACCATGGAATTCTCTCATCCCAATTTAGCCCAAGTAAGAGGGGAAAAAGCAAATAAACGCAACAACTCTTTTGTTGCCAGTTGAGAGATTTCCCTTCCCTTGCTTCAGGTACATGAAGGTTTTAATCGTGCAACAGCTCAAACACTGTGAGCCCAGGCTATTTTCTTCCCTGGGCTGGTTACTCATCCAATGCCTTCAAAGGCATCTACTGCTTTCCTTGGACCACGTGTGACCTGAGAGGGCTAATTCAGCAGGCACCAGAGTCAGCTGGGAGTACATTCCAAAGCAAGGAATTTTGCTTACATGAAAGTGTTTGTTTAATTTCAGTGATATAATTTGTAAACAGGTGAGGCAACTCCTATCAAAAAATCTGTCGCAACAAAAGAGAGGATGCAAATTTTACTGCTTAAAAAAAAATAAAGCAAGTGTTGTAATGGGAGTCCTGTGTCACAGTCCTTCAGGGGAGTGTTGATAACATGAAAATGTTTTAAAGGAAATGAATGTGTGAATATCAATGGTGTAAAGCCATAATAGGTTTATCCTTTTCACTACATTGTGTCACTTCAGAAATATACTTTTTTAGTGTTTAATAATCATTTTTTTAAATTATACTAGTAATTTAGTATATTCAGTCAAATATCCCACTATGAGGAAAAAACAGCCAAATTCCAATCTAATGTTTTGATATCTTCTCTCTCAGCCATCCACTTGGCTGTGATGTGATTGCCTTACAATTGCAGTGATGTCCAGAAGATCTCTGCTGCCTCAAGCCATCTAGTATCATCTTCACTATGATGTTCCTCTAAAGAGTATGCTTTGTTTCCCAAGTTCTGCCTGAAATCTGCTCAGTTCTTTCCCAAGAAGCATCTTCGTCTGCAGGAAATCTGAGAGAAATAACTAACTTTTGGACGGCCTTACCACCAGCAATTGCATTTCCAGATATTCTAGTCTTGGTACCCCATCATTGCTGTAGCTAGATCAAATAACTCTATGGGCTGCACACTTGCCAAACCAGATAATCTCCTGAGAGGTGAACAAATGCTAGTCACTTCACAGGACAACATTAAAACATTCAGGAAACCACTGTGTGTAAGGGTAGCGACCCTTGAAACACTTCACGAAATCTGTTAGGAAATAATAATTAAACAAATGCCAAGATTTTACCTGCCATGTGAAAACTGTGATGTTGCAGGTGTTCCTGGAGGAACCACAGACCAAGTTCCAGGCTTCACCACATTACTCCAAGCAGCAGTCACCCCTAGAGCAGACCGGTGCTACCCAGAAGCCCCCAGCTGTGGGAAGGAAAGCAAATCTGAAGGGCTGAGGTGTAGTTTTGAATGGTCTCCACCCAGCCCTTTTCTTTCCTTCTGTCCACTTTGGAGAGCCTCCAAGCCGTGACTTCCAGCACTACCATCCTGCAGGAGAGCCAGCCTGCATGGGAAGGGGGCTGCTCACCACCGCTAGCACAGAAGTGTCTTAACTCTTCACAATATGTGGATTAATCCTCAAATTGATGAGGTGGAGAACGGAGATGTGGGCAGCGTAAAACACAGTGGAAATAAAATCAGTAGAATATTAGCCTTACTGACTTCATAACATTTTAATTTGCTTTTCTGTGCATCTGTGCCTGTGTCTGTAGCATATTGTAGCCCACGCTGGCTGTTTGATGTTCTGCTGCCTACGGAGCAAAATAAGCAAACAGGATAGTCTTCAAAAGACCATAATGAACCTGCAGTCATGTTTTTCCAGACTGGCTGGCCTTGGAGCTCTCTGAACCTGTTTCAGAAGAATATCACATAAAAGAAAAAGTCACCTTTCACCTTCTATTTCCTGTTTTTACATGGTTGAGAAGATGTCTTAGCTACTCAAATATCTGGAATTATAAGAACAGAGTTTTGGGTTTTTTTCAGTTCACCTATGAAACATACACTAAAGCTGTTTGGGTTTATAACAATGCTGATGTATTTTGAGAAAAACCTCATGGAATGAACTTTCAGAAAATTTCCATACAGAAACTGATATCTCAGCTTCAAATTCAAATCTAATTTGGGCAACTGTAACCTGCTTGAAATCTCATGCTCTGATACAGTTCCCCATCACTTTTAAACACAAGGTTAGAAAAATGAACATTCCTCTCATTATGTTTCTCTGGAGCAAATATTTCTCTGATAATGATGGAAAGTCAATGTTGTGTAACACTATAATAAACACAGCTTTTAAAAGAACAGTAATATTACCAAGTGAAACTACCATTTTGCTCTTAATTTTCCTTCCCATTGTGTGCATGAATGACACAAGTTATGGGATTACATGTTAGTTTTTTATGATTCATTACCTGGTTCATGGGAGGACAGCGTTCAAAAGCAGTTTTAATATTTCCTTTGTCCTCTCCATCAACTATGGGCAGGTATCCTTTTCAAACCCTGCTCTGAATAGGAAATTAATTTCTTCAGAGCACTTTCTTCAGTGAGCATTTTTTAACACTCAATGACATTGAAGAAACATTTGTGTATTCTGATACGCAACGTTCTTTTAGATGCCCCCATTTGATGAAGTGATGTTATCGCTCCTATTTTATACAACCGGAACTGAGACAGAGGGAGAAAAGCAAACACATCTTGTTTTCAGGATGCCTCAAACCAAGGGTCTGAGAGCAACATGGTTCAAAAACATGTGCAGAAACAAGTAAAAATTCTTTTGCTTATAGTTTTTTCTTTTTTTTCCCAAGCTTTTTATATTACTTTTCCCCCCATCGTTTGATGCGGTTCTAAAGACCCAAGTATTTCATTCAGAGCGTGGGAACAACACTCCTTCTCTCGAATGAGGGAAGCCCAGTTTTGTGGCAGTTCACTGTCTGGTCTGTGAAGAGGAAATGGTGAGAACTGCTGACGCCGTGGGCCTTTGGCAGCAGCTCATTTGTCTCTGTGCGTGACAACGGCGTGTGAGGAGAGGTGCTTTACCAGGAAGTGGTTTGTCTAAGGAAGTATCTAAAGCTGGAGCCCTGTTGCTGCTGCCCAGAGGGTTGGTAGACCTGTGCCTGGATTCCAGTTTTTCACCCTTCCCACGAGCCCATGAGCCCAGGCAGAACCTGGGAAATTCATGCTCAGTCCCAGGGGGTCTTTCAGCCAGAAAGTTTAGGGGTATGAAAGAGAGACCCTAAAGAGAGACCTTTTCCTCCAGAGGAAGGAGGGAAATCTCTTTTCAGGAAGGTGCAACTTGTGTCTGGAGGATGCCGCATATGAAAGAGGAACTTCAGTCTGAGCAAAAGAGCTTGTTCCTTTCTTCCCTGCAGCTCAATCAGACCATTATCAGGGCTGTGGCAGTTGTGATGGACCTTCTTCTCCACAAGGAATGAAGTATTTGACCAGCAGTTCTGGCTCTCGGGTCAACATGAGGAGGCCCGACACACTTCTTAAAAGACCAAGGCAAGGTGAACCCCCGGACACTGTGTGGCTCTCCTTGTTACCAGCTATCACAGAGCTGGGGGACCTCCTGGAAAAGATGGTAACCTGAAGAGACCTGGATGCAAACATACAGGTGAAGTCTATAAATTTAAGGCTTTCTGTGTTGTTCAGGCAACAGAACAGAAAAGCGTGGAGGCCTGAGATTCAGTGAAGCCTGATTTCCTAGGAAAGGGAGACTTCCACCTAGTCCCTCGGGTTTTGTGGATGAACGAGCTCTCTTCCAACACAAAATTGTGGGTAACAGCATGGCAACAGTTGCAAAAATGCTGGAGGAGCTGAAAAAGTTAATTGGATCCACTTTCAAAAATATCAGCCTGCACACCAAGATTTAAATTGATGCTGTAATTCAACAGTGCTACCTCACTCCTGTTTCAACAACCTGCAAGCTTCATCTGAGTGATGTGTTATCAGTAGGTCCAGGTGAGGCTATTTCAGGTTCAGAGAAGTGCTTCGTTTATGGAAAAGACCAAAGAGAATATGATGAGACTTGGGGTGATCTCTCCCAATCCTCAGTCTCAAACAGGCACTCATTTTTGGATTCCACGTTGAGAGTGCTGACAAAATCTAAGGAAAGAGTCATCTCACTTCACTGTAGGTTAATACATCTGAGCTGCTGCCTCCTGTATTGTTTCATAGCCAGTGGAGATGAAGAGAAGTGATTTTATTGGTTTGATATTTATTACATACCTGAGCTCCTCAAAGCAGACCGTGGGTTTTGTTTTCTAGCAAAATGAGGATTAGCTCTCCAAAGTCTGCAAGACTAGCCTCAGGCCACTTCTGGTGCTCTGTCCAGAAGTATTTTTATCCTGTCCAAGCTTCAGAGCTGGGCTTGAATGAGAAAAGCCTGAGAAAGAACTGTGGAGGGAAGGAAAATCCCCGTTCTTTTTATTATAAAACACTTGAGTGGTGTTTGAATACTGCAGTGAGCAACAGGAGTCCCGTACTGTCCTAAAACCTGCTCCCTTGCCCAGCCTGGGGGTGTGGGCATGAAGAGCTGTTCTCTGCAGGGAAACAGCCCCAGCCATGCTGAAGGACAAACCTACTGGAATGACCGTTGTCTCTTAGACGCTCCTCCTGAGCCACGTGGAGAGCGTAGTATGAGTCTGAGGGGACCCAGCAGCGGACCAGGTACAGGGTACATAACTCTGGAAGCCAACAGATGCAAGCACTTTCACCACCCAAGCCCCTGTTCAGAGGTTACCTGTCAGTACCTGCCAGGTACTACAAGGGCTGGTTTTTTTGAACTGGCAAGTCCTGCTGTATGTCAATCCTCATAAAAGGGCACGGTCAGAATGGGCAGTGCAAGATTTTCCTAGTTTTGTAACCAAAGAAATGATTTTTTTCCAGGGGAGATTTAGATTGGATATTAGGAAAAAATTCTTTACAGAAAGGGTTGTCAAGCATTGGAACAGGCTGCTCAGGGTGGTGGAATCACCACCCCTGGAGGTATTTAAAAGCTGGGTAGCCGTCGTGCTGAGGGACATGGTTTAGTGGTGGTTTTGGCAGTGCTAGGTTGATGATTGGACTCAATGGTCTTGAAGGTCTCTTCCAACCTAAGTGATTCTGTGATTCTGTAAATTAAACTTTTGGGAACACCTTGAAGAACATCATGAGATCTCTATATTCTTTTGCAACACTCTTCCAGAGCTTCCAGCCCGCAGGAGAGAAACCCACAAAATGCAAGTTGTCTGTAACAGAGAGCTAGATTTTCTTTGGTGTCACTCTAAGGTGGGCTCTACAAAGCGGTACTCAAAGAAAAGTTTTCTGGAAAAGTTTACTCCAAAGAGACAGCTCCGATTTTGTCCCCGCTTCCATGACAGAGATTCACCTCTGCCTTTCCTGAACTATCCCACTGACTTGGCCACTGGGACAGAATCTGTCGTTTATCTTAGAGCATTATTTTACTCAGGCAGTAGCTGCACTTCCTTCTGTGGAAGGGGGGTTGCTCTGCAAAGCACAGGCGTGCAGGACGCCAGTGCGCCAGGCTGTGTGCGGCGCTGCTCCACCAGCTCTTGGGTGCAATATGGACATGTTGCAAAAGGGTGATAAAGGACTGAATACGTCAGCACATTAATCAAATGCCATGATAATTTTCCTCTGGAACTTGTAATTTCCCCACCTAGTGTCTTCTGAAAGGTGGAAGTTGTCTGGGTTCATGCATTGCAAGGGTACACTGTGAACTTTGGAACGGTCCAGTGGTCAAGAGTAACCAAATTCATAAGCAGCAACAAGGATCAATTTAATTTCTGCAAGACGGAATCACAGAAAAGTACCTTAAAAATGTGGCCTTTCTTTTTAGCATGCAGAAAGACCAAATAAGCAGGACTGATGGCATTTTCCCTTCCCCAGAAATAAAGCACAGTCATTAGTTTTGACTGTAGCCCCGTAGTTAGCTAGAGTGGCTTGCAGGCAGTTGGGATGCCTGCTATCATTTCCTAATGGCATTTAAATAATCCTTTATTTATTAAGTGGTTTGGTTGCAATATAGATTGGGACATCAGTGGTACAGAAAAGAGAATGGGGCACAACTTTGTATTCCAATGTGTTAACGGAGACGCTAAAGCACTAGGAAATAGAGAGCTCTGTGTACAATAGCACCATCCACTCCGGTTAGTAACTAAGTGCCCATCTGCACTTCTTAATTAACCACAGAGACAGCTAAATGAGTAGCAGGGAAATAGTAATAAAGACCATGATAAGGTCTAGAGATCTGATGTTTCTTCATTTTGAGTGCACAGGAATATTTTTTCCCCAAAAAAATGATTAAGGGATTGTTTTTTCATAAGACCCCTCAGTTTTCCCATAGTGAAGAGCTTCTGACAGATGAGAGTTTAATTACTTAGGGCAGTGATTGTGGAGGGTATCAAGTGAGTCTTTGCCTGTGAAGAAAAGATGGCATTGCCTCTGAAACACTTCAGATGCCAGCTAGGACAGTTGCACCTGAGTTTCCCTGCCCTGCTGACTCCTGTACAATCACTGCAAGACCTGCAGGTCAGCCATGCAATTTCTTTCCCCTGTTGTGGTTGGCACTTGTATTTTTCCTTTTGAAAAAAGCTCGACCCCATTAGACATCATACAGGGCTCAAGTATCAAAATGGCAGAGGCAAGAGATCTTCTGAGC
The DNA here is from genome assembly GCA_013398295.1 of Chionis minor. NCBI lineage: Eukaryota > Metazoa > Chordata > Aves > Charadriiformes > Chionidae > Chionis > Chionis minor. Next base: position 187,910 of record VZSF01008486.1, on the reverse strand, counting down.
TGGACACTGAACAGGTTATATAAAATGTTCAGACAGATCATTTTTTTTAATTTTTTTCACAAGCCAAAAAGTGGTTGTGGTTGGGTTCATTGAGCAGGTTCTTTCCATAGCATTCCTTGGTACTTAGCAGGGAGATATGCTGTTCTGTTTCCTCATCTTGGTACCACCAGAAAAAAAACCCCAAACCCTAGTGTTTTTCAAACCTCCAACTACGCAGTCTTATTCTTTGTCTCACTTCATAGCCAGTGTGAGGGTTACCTTGTACTCCTCCTAGCATGTTGTTTAACTCTTACTCTATGAGTAAATGCCAGGGACCTCAACACGAGCCTTAGTGGAGCGAGATAGTTCTAAGCACAAGACAGCCATTGGGAGTACTCACGGTTGAGTTGTTTCATCTGCTCTCATTCTGTCTGCAACAATCCAGCTCTCAGAGCAACGTCCCAGCAGCATGAAAACCTCTCTGTAGTGATGACAGCCACTCCTTGAGTTGACTATAGCATAAACTTCACTAAAAGCAGAATTACAAACTTCCTTAAGACAGATGTAACGCTTCACCTACCTTTTAAAACACAATAATTGCTTTGAGCCGCAGGTTCGAAACAAGGCTGTTGCTGTAAAACAAGCCTTTGAAAGCAACTCAACCGTACAAGCCTAGGTGCGGAAAAAAACCCCTGAAAAGTAGGTTGACAAAATCCTTTTGGTGTATGTAAAGTCCAAGCTATCCCTAATTTCCTTCAGTACATTAGAATATACTGCATTTCTATGACAGCAGAAGCTGTTCAGCAGAGTTATTTGCTTTTTGTACATAGAGATTTCTTTAACATCATTATTAGAAGAATATACGATATACAGTTCCTTTGAATCAAGGTAAATTATAGTGAATAAAATCCCTTACAACATTTTGGACAATTCTGATTTTGATGCCTGCAGAGGTTGATTTAAGTTGGGCAGGGAAGCAATCATACCACCGAGAAAGTTCAAGAGCTGTACATGACGTCAGTTGAGAGCAGTGAGCAAGGGATAAAGCATCTGCAACAAGGCTTCTCCAATCCTTTCCTTAGTCCCCTCCCACCATTTCGGGCCACACAGCCAGCTTACATAGTCACCAAAAAGGCCAGTTCCACATTTCTGAGAATTTATTAACATGGTGTTTTCCCTTTCTTGGGACTCACATACAAAGCTCAATAGAGCAGTCAGAGACAGGTGATCCGGCTCAGTATCCGCCCGTGTCCACGGGGCACAGCCTCCCTGCACTCCTGCACCTATCTCCATGCTTCTGCTGGTGGCCCCATCCCCGCCCAGCCCGTGGGCAAGGTGGTGGTGCTGAGCGACACTACCCTGGGCTTCTCAGGTTGTCCCTTTTGGAGCGAGTGGCTGCGCGTGGCTTCCATGCCATTCTCCCTTCAGGCGGTCTGAAAACCAAACCGGTATCTGGCATCCTAAGATCAGCTTACATTTCTTCATGGGAACTCTTTGGAGAGGAACAGTGAACGCTGAGCTTCCTGCGGCTTGCGCAGGCTGCTGAGGAAGTGTAGTTGATGCAGGCATGGTTAGATAACTAATTAGTCCATAAGGCGCAACAGCATGATTCTGATTAGTCCTACCAGCAACATGACACTTATTACTGAAAAATAAAGACACCAAGAGGCTTCCTTCTTCGAAAGTTTTAACTCCAACAGACAGAAGCCGCTGTAGACAGCAGGCAGTGGTGGGGGTGAAGTCCCTCTTACCACCTCCATCTTCAGAAAACCACTCATGACCTGATTTCTATCTTCATGTTCCCAAAGTGCAGCCAGGACATCCTCTGCTTGTAGGCTCATTAAATGGGGTCTAAGCTTGGGGCCTAAAGTTGTCATCAAAATTTCTACTAAAAAGCCACCCACAGCTCCCAGTAAGTTAAACAAAACATGGACCTAAAATATACTCTTTATTCTGGAAGTGACTGAGGAAAAGCACCAGGGTACAGCTGCTTTTAGAGGCACACCGTCTACTACTGGAATAAACACTTTTATTCTCTCCCTGTGTAACGCAGTTTGTATCTCAAGTTTTAAATCTCCCAAGGTAGCTGAGAGCCGTTGAACGGTGTTAGAAGGCAAAAAGCGTGCAGAGGAGCTAGTTGCAACTCTCCTGCATCCAAGTGATGCAGAGAGAAGGGTCAGAAAAAGGACAGCACGGACCAAACCTGAATCTCAACATTGCCATTTTAATTCCTGGGTTATTTAAAAAAAGGCAGATGGATGTAACCATTTTTAGAAAGAGTGTAGTGATGGAAGAGGCTGGATGGAAGAGGCTGGAAGATGGACTCTTTTCCTTAAGACCCACATTGTAATTTAGCTCATCTTTCAAAAAGAACAAAATACAGGAGTGGTGCCACTAAAATACGAGTAGAACTGAGGTGGGCAGTTGCAGCAACACATCTTAAACCAGCAAGATGCAGCTTAAAATCTCAAACGCGCTGAGACTGTGGCCAATTTTTAGACAGTAAGTCACACAATAGACAGGCTATTCAATATGTGCTGATGTTTTCTCAACAGTTTTTAAAGGTTAAATAGATTTTCACAGAATCACAGAATGGTAGGGGTTGGAAGGGACTTTTGGAGATCATCTGGTCCAACCCCTCTGCCAGAGCAGGTCCACCTACAGCAGGTTGCACAGGATGGTGTCCAGGCGGGTTTGAATGTCTCCAGAGTTGGAGACTCCACCCCCTCTCTGGGCAGCCTGTGCCAGTGCTCTGCCACCCTCAAAGGAAAGAAGTTCCTCCTCGTGTTCAGATGGAATTTCCTGTGTTCCAGCTTGCGCTTATTGCCTCTTGTCCTGTTGCCGGGCACCTCTGAAAAGAGTCTGGCCCCGTCCTCTTGACACCCGCCCTTTAGCTATCGATGAGCATTGATGAGATCCCCTCTCAGTCCTCTCTTCGCCACGCAGGCTAAACAGCCTTTCCTCACTTGAACCAGTTCATGTTGCTCTGACAGTTTTAGGAGAACAAAAATTTAGAACAACACAACTACTAAGAGTTTGCTCAGGGTTTAGTATCAGCCCACATGTATTACACTGCGGGTTTTCAGATGGCAACATGCAACTGTTCCCAGAACCTTCAGTCACTGCTGTAGTTTACAAAATCCATTTTATTTAAGTAACCAGGAAGGACTGCTACATATTTTATTGAGCACTTTAGAAGACAATGAGAGATTCACTGCAGCAAGTCATATCTTTAAATACAAAAGGGGAATTAGTAAAAAGTTGGGTTCGTATCCAACAAGAAACATGAACATGTTGCTTTCAGGAGCTTCGAGGTTTAAAGACCGAGAACTCTACTCACATCCACCAGTTCAAACATGTCCACATCACAAAACCTTAGTATTGCACTATCGCTCCTTGTTCAAAACACACCATGCACAAGGTGCACCTGCACTACCCGCTTGTAAAGGACCATCAGCCACACATCGGCACAGCCAGCCAGGGACAACCTAGAATAGCTCCGAGGGGTTGTGGGTTTGCTGGGAGAAGTATGGCAGTAAAATGGAGCCATTTGGACCACCGGTGTCCAACACAAGCCCCATTTCTTGCTGGTAATGCAGCAGCCATTAGAATTGCAGCCGTGCCACCGTCCTGTGCAGAGGTAGCATAACGCTATGGCTTTCTCTTAAATAAGGCTTGTCTTAGCTGGAAGCCATATAATAACCAAAGAGTTCTTGTAATACTCGCACAAAGTATAGTATGGCAGCACTTAGGGATCCACTTATTTAACCACAGCTGCCAAATTCAAGTAGGCACCTTATTTCTTTGAAACCAGCTGCAGCACACAAACAGTTCTGTGTGAAGGTGATAACAGTGATTACTTCTTTCCCCCCCCCCTCACCCTCAGCCGTACAGAGAATGCTAACAGTCGAGAACACAACAGCGGGTGACACAGATGAACTGGAAAATGGAAGTCCTACCTAGCTATAACAGAGGTACTACTTTGTCTAAAAAGACAACTTGCAAGAGGTCATAGGGAAGACATTTCAGTTACATGGACAACGTGGAAAATCAAGTGAGCACGTCATATTTGTGAAAGATACACACTGCCACTGTGGTGATTAAACCCCCACCTTGTAGCTAAAATTCAAGACAAAGGTAATTTTAATGTTAACTGAAGGTAGGGGTCCTGGGCAGGGGGACAACATTAAAGATGAATGCTGCTCTCCCCAAGCAACACAACAACAAAGGAGGGCAGTTCTCCGATTTACAAATGCTTCTCCTTTTGTCTGTTCCAACCCACTTCAGCATCTTATCTTTAATTAAAATGAAGTCACAGAGCGTGCAGGGAGAACAACCTTTCGTCGCATTTACATCTGCCTCACTCCGGCTGTTGGGTGCTCGGCTCCGCTGGGGCACTCAGGTGCTACTGTAATACAAATCAGCCTGTCTTCCCAAAGGGGTTCTGGAAGACAGCACAACTCATATCACATTTGATACTACAAACACATTGAAAACAAATTCCACACGTACAAACATCACCAAACAACTTCTACAAACCATCACAAAACCAGAACCAGCTTCACTGATCTTCAGTCCAAACTCCAAGGCAGATTTGTTAGTCAAGAAGACCAAAACAACAGAGAAACAGAAATTAAACTAACATTTAGCTTACATATTACATTTTGGGAAAAAAAAAAAAAAGACATTATTTTTAATTTATGAATACATAGAAAATTCAAAACCCCTAACATTTACAGTACCCCCTTATACTAAGCCTGTTTGTAGTTTCTCTTCCGTCAGTGCCAAGTAAATTAATCCCAGACATCACCGTTGAGATGGCTGAGACATCTCAGGCTCCTTCCTGCTGCCAGCTTGGATTGCATTCAACGCACGTCCCTTGTGACTCACGACAGATTCTTATTTTTTTTGTTCTTGTTTTTCCTTGTGTGTCATTTGTTGGATGGTTTGGTGTTTTTTTTTAATAAATGACAAAAGTCTACCACGTGTTTTTCCAGGTAGATGATTGCCGATCGTCGTTCAACAAGCAGTCTGTAAACCAGTTTGGCCTCTGAGGAGCTGTCAGGCTGTTGAGGTGGTCGCGTTCGAAGAGCAGCACCTTGCGCTGAGCGCGGCGCAGGCAGGGGAGCAGCTCTCCCTGCAGTACCAAGCTCCTGCCCGCTGCGGCCGGCAGGCATCAGCATGAAGAATCTATAAGTCTCTGGCGCAGTTTTTTATCTTCTCTCGGACTTACGTTGCCACTCGCGTTGTGGTCTGTCAAAACTAAAGAGAAAGCAAAACCTTTAGAAGAGAAAGGGCCATCAAACCACGCGACGCGTTCTCTCTCATTTACCGAGGAACTGCCACCGGGAGCATGCTGCAGGGCTGGCTGCCCTGCCGGAGCCTCGCGGTCCACCGTCAGCATCTACCACTGGTTCGTTAACATGGTTACTAATTAAAACATGCCGATGCCATGAGCGCCAGGAGAACAGACGGTGAGCCACAGGCAAAGCTTTGCTGATGAGCGGTGGAGTTCGCAGCTGCACCCAGGCAGAAGGCGACGGTTGCACCAGCTGGAGCTGGTCACAAAATGGCAGGTTTTTTTTCCTGCAACCTATTTTAACAGAGCTTCAAGCATGAGCTTGTTTTCCTCTGGAGGAAAATAAGCCTTTGAAGTGTTTTTGCGAGATGAAAACAGTCTCAAAAGTTCTGCTTTCCGACAAAAATGAGTCAGATTTTCTATTAGCCTTTTCAGCTCCTTGAGCAGAGAGATACCCACCTTGGGCTCTTAAATTCTCCTACCAAAACCCGCCCACCTGTAATTTCAAAAAGGGACACAGTTAAGAGGAAAACTATTTTCTGTCAGAATTACTCCAAATTGCTGTACCAGAGCTGGCTGCCAGAAGTGCTTCTTCTAGTTTGAAAACAATTCTGCTTGTTTGTTCTGAATTCCTCTGTCGTATAAATTGACTTCTCCAAACCTCAGCCTCCTAGAACTGCTTGACCCAAGTACAGAGGAACAGTAACCCTCTGGATTCCACTGCCTTTTTTTTTTTTTACTAAGCACAGGGTATAGCTTCCTGAAGAGAAAGTAAATTTAATTTTTTCCTGCCTTTGAAACAGTTCTTTAGCTTGCCCTCAGCACTGTGCTCGCCTACTCGGGTCAGCTGTTAAACGTTTTAAAACGTCTTCACTTCCATGAGCCAAGGACTTTGTGAAGAGGCAGCCCACAGGATCTCAGCTCCTTCAGAGAATGCAGGCACAGGTGTCCTGCTGCTTCTGTGGGGACAGTGACAACAGCAGCCACGCTCACATCAAATGGGAAGAAAGCTTTTCCATCCCTTTATGCCTATCCCTGGATGTTTGGCTTCTCTAATTCTGCACTCAAGGAGGGATTTGGAATCACAATTAAGATATGCCACATTTTTTAGCAGAAAGTCTAAGACTGTATCTCATATAACAGTGATTGCTCAGAGCTGACCATGTCTAGAAACTGGTGGGAATATTGAGAGAACAGTTGCACCGATCCGGATCAACTTAGACCGTTTTGGCAAAAAATCACTTTACAGTCAATCTTCCTTTCTCTCTGCATAAGAAGGGAGAGGAGCATGGTCACTGGGCCCTGTCCCACTTCCCTTCTTTTGTCATTTTCTGTTCCCCCGCCAGTGGAGCATCACACTGATTTTTACATTCATCTAAGATGTCTGCCAAAGCCTGAATGAAAAGTGGAAGCAGCAGACACTACTCTTACGAGCTAATCTCTGAAAAACACATGTCCTGACGCCACCAGCTTTCTCACTGGAGCTTCTTAAAGCGCAACCCACTGGTAGTGCTCTTCTACCATGCAGAGTGGTCTTAAGGAGTTCCAGTTCAGACAGCTCAAGCCTCTTTCTGCTACAGCAGAGATGTCAGCAAGGACCACCAACTTAATAGATGCTTCAGTGTTTAGCCTGTGCCACTGATCTGCAGCACCGCAATCTTCTGGCACACATGTGAAGTTACAGCAGTTAGAGTGCAGGCAACACAGCAGGTCCATTTTCTTGTACAATATATTAAAATGTTTTTTGGCAGGACTACACATCTAGATGAAACCTGCTTTGTTCTGCATGAATGATTTTTTGGTTTAACAGATTCCTTATCTCTCTGTACCAGCAGGTTTGGATGTGGTGGTTTTGTGGTGTTTCTTTCTTTGTTTTTTTGGTTTTTGGGGTTTTTTTTAAGAAAGAGTAGGTCACCTTACCTTCTAGCTCTGTTGCATTTTTTCCCAGCTCTTCTGTAGTTGTTTCTTCAGGCTTCTCTGACACAGCTGTCCCTGGCTTCCCATCCACGGTATCTGTCTTAATAGTACCAAGGTTTACCAAAAGTTGCATGACATCAAACTTCTCAGAAACGGCAATGTTCTCCAGCACTTTGAGGCATTTAAATGATTTAAGTTCACTCACGTTTTCCTCAAGAAAGAGGAGGTAAAGGCTTAAGTCATCAAAACACTTTGACTTGAGTTTCAGAACATCAAAAGTTGGCAGGATTTCATACACTTTGAGAATACCTGAATTCCACCTCCACGGAACAAACATTGCATACACTACCAGCGGCATCACTAGAAGATAGACTAGCAGGTTAATATAGCTGAGTACCTTGAAGACACCAACAGCAATAAGCTTGCACTGAACCACTTCTGGAACACTTGTGTCATTCTTTAAGATCCCAGTTTTGATAGTGCAGAGAAACTCATCGCTCAAAGAGGAGAGGCTAATATAGTAGCCCAGGTAGAGGCATGCAATGCAAATGATTACTAGCGTGAGTAAACGGCAGATAATGTATTTAATTATTAGGCATTTGGAATTCTTCTTTGTCTTCAGGTACTGCTCCACAATTGGGTATTTAAAGTGGCTTTCAGATATTTCCCACAAACTGAAAGAGAGAGAAAAGGAAAACACAAATCACATAGACCAGATGCTGCAGCATTCACCTACCTGAAATTTCAAGCCTAGTACTATAAAATAGTCCAATAGTAAGAACAGATTCCCTCTTATTGGGATAAATAGTTTTATTGAAGTCAATAGAAAAACAACAGAATAGCAGACAAATGAAGAATATTGACACTCTAATACAAAAAAAAAGCCACTTAAGAGACGAAAGAGCTCAGACATTGGAAAATGGGAGAAAAGTATTGCCCTCACAGCAAAAAAATTTTTGTTCTTTTCCAATACAAAACAGGTACAGTAAGCAAATCCATGAGGAAAAGCAGAATTCCCAAGCACTCGTTCGGTAATACAACACTGGAAGGCTTCTTACTTGTCAAGACCTAACTCCACATTTTACAGAACAGACCTAAGTGCCCGTTGCATTGCTGGTGGCCCCACACGCAACGAGAAACAGGTGAAAGAGAAACCCTGACCTCGGATGAAGCAGAAACTGGATTTGCTTAGAACAGTGCACTAGTTTGATCAGAGAGGGAGGTTTTGGTTTTTTATTGTTTGTTCTGTCTTCTTTAAAAAGAAGCTTTGCAGACCTAGATCTGAAAGGACAGGAGATGACAAGTAACAGCCTTTGCTCACAGCATGCAAGCGACTGTCAAGAACATTGAGAACTGAAGACTGCAGCCATCCCCACTCTCTTCTGCTGCGGTGGGTAAAACTAATTAACACCTTCTACAACAAAAGAAATCAGGACATCTCAGGTAATTAGTAATCTGAAGAGCTCATCAAATGTTTTCTTTGAAAAAAGAAAGTTCATCCAGCTCCAAGTGCCCACAGTAATGATTTCAAAGGTCTTCTTTTTTTTTACCCAAATTTAAAAGTGTGTCAGGCCGCCATTCAAACCTTTGCAATAAATTTCTAAGAGAGTAGAAAGGTGCCACATCTGTTAAAAGCTTAAGGAAAAGAGCAAAGAAAGCCAAGCCCCAGCATCTTACCTCTGTGTCAAGTTCTCATTAACTGTTGGAACCAAGTCAGTAGGGTCCCTGGCGTCTCCGCTGCGGATGCTATTAGCAGCTTTGATTGCCCTGTTATAGGCTTTGTCAAGTTCTTCCATAATAAATTTCAGGTCTGAAGAAAGGTGAGGTGCTGCAGTGAAGCGCCAGAACAAACACGGTAGGTACAGGAGGATAGCGACGAGCAGAAGGATGTATGGGAAGAACTGAAGGGAGAAAAAAAATGTCAGCCAGTCACCATCATTCCCTGTAAGTCTATTAAATTCCCTGTAAGCCTATTAAATTCTCTAAAATATGACTTAAATGCTTTTACTACAACCCACTTTTGCAGTTATCAGGGACATGCAGGGAAGCAAAATCTCTTTTCATACAGCTCTGGTAACCTTGCTGCTGCTTAGAGCTTTGCAAAAAAAACCCCAATAAAAACGTCAGAATAAAGTTAACATGATCCTGATAATAATTCCATTGCATATTCAGGACTGCACTGCTGGAGCTGAAATTGAGAGAGGCAGAATTAATCTGGGGAATAACAAATAGCAAGGGCAACCAAAGCAGTTATCAGAGAGGCTGAGGGGAAGGAGAGGATAGTGTCACATAACTCTCCCTCCCAAATGTGCCACCACTGTTCAGAGCGACTAAAATGCTCCAAACACCAGCAAAATCTCTCCATGAGCTGTCAGGAGGTTAATGAATAGACCATTTATAGCACTGCATCTGCCTCCAAAGACACGCATCTGCCCAGAGTGCCTGGCATACAGAGACTGTAAAGGATGTAACTATGGTTGCAATATTTAAGGGTATTTAAATATTTTTAGATAACTCCTAAATGGAAACCAATGCATGCCATCAGAATGGCCTGGTGTTAATGCAGCGCTGTGAAGTCAGTCCTTACATGGTCCCCATTGCTTAGGGAAAGGGCTGAAGCAGGTATAAAATATAACAGCTTGAAGTCTTTCCATCTTTCTTCTAGTCATCAACAAGGAGGAGTTTTTCACCACAAGATTTAATCTCTAATTCCCTCCAGCTGCTGGAAAGAAGGCATCTCCTACCTACTGTGACGTTATATTCAAGGTGTACTTTGATACATAACATGACCCTTACAGAGACATGATGCAAGATCTAGTTAGCCAAGCAGTTAATTAACAAAATGGACTGCACATTTGGCTAATCTCTAATTCCTTCCCTTCAACTTTTGGTAGTAAGCACACTTAGCTCAAACCCAGCATCAGTTCCTACGGAATTTTAAATTAGTTGTGGCAAATGCATTTGAAACAGATTTAAGGCATCTTAAATGTTACAGCCACGTACACAGGCGCATTCACTGGAAAAGCCAATGGAGAATTTCAGAGGAAACTTGGACTGAAGTCATTAATCAGTGCAGGTGGAACAGCTCCACTTTACATTTCTAGATATTTAACAAGATGAGAACCTGCACCTAAAATTAACGTGTTAACTTGTGCTTGCATTAATCAAGAGAGATTGAAGTTTTGTATGCAAAAAATAAATAATTTGATGCTATTGAACATTTTATCCAGGAAAGCTGCTTCTAATGCCACCTATCATCACAGCAAAATCCTATGTTATTATTAATACTAGGAATGCACACGACATATTTGCACATAAATAAAACCTGACTTCTTAAAGGAACTGCATCAGCAACTGCAGACCACCACGCAAGCCGTCATTCTGGATGTGCACCTTCTCTACTTAGGTGTCGCATCAGAAATGTGTGACACACAGTAAGACGAAGCCAGGAAGAGCACTAAATAACCACAGAAAACAGAGAATACTGCGTTTAAAGGTCAGCTTTCCCTTGCAACCCTTCTTACAAATTCATACTTCAACCGTTTCTGCTCAGTAGCAGCATGACTGAACTTGGCCAAAATTGCTACTTCGGTCTCTAGATAAGAAGCAAAAAAAAAGAAAGAAAACGTCAAGAAAGGCTCACCTTTAAAACTGAAATAGAAATCCTGCAGGTATGGGCTAACCAGTAGCAAGATTATTTCAGAAACCTAGTTAACAGAGTTGACTGTAATTATACCATACAACCCACTAGGGGTAGCTCTTCCTCACCAGCCAGGAACAAACATCAACTGATGGTTCATAGCTGTCTCCTGTCCCCTCTCTACCGCAGGGGACTGACCACACAGGCCAGAGGCATCCACGGGATTCCTTCTGATCTCTTGGAATTGCTGGGGAATGCTGTTCTGCCCAGTACCTCCACTGAATCCACGCTATCTTCTGCACCACTAACCCATGCCCACCAATGGCTTGTCTATAGTGACCATCGGGAGTTTCTTCCCTCCAGAGCTGCTACCTACTCCAGCAGCCAAGAAAGCCTTCGGGTGTGGGTGCTGCTCTCCTTTTTGAACTGATAACTGCTTTCAACCACACTGCAAAAGCTCATTCTCTCAAAAACACAACCTTAGTGGCTGTCATGTCCCAGGTCTACTTGCTGCCCCTTGACAGGACCTTTCCACCATCCCCGGCAGCCTCCAGAAACTGCAGCGCTCTGCCCTTGCTACCACCCCTCTCCCCTCTTCCTGCACAGCAGATAACCTCAGATCATCTGGGGCTTTTTTCTGGATCTATCCTTTCTGAATGAGCTGTAAAGCTCTGGCGTGTCCCATGTGTTTCTTGGCTCAAGAATCTGCCTTTCATACTGGTCTCTGTGGGCAACGCTGATGGGTCTCTCAGGTCAAAGTCCTGGATGCTTTGGTCTATCCAAAGCTTTATGGTTTCACGGCCAGGCTCTTTCAGTCCTCTGAATTCTGTTGAAATAGAAATTGTCTGTCTACGAACACAGCTTAAACTCATCCAAGATCCTCTAAGCTGCTGCAACACCTTTTCCACAGGCCAAATGCCAGCTTGTGTTAAGATGGCTGCAAAGCCTGTTTGACTTCACTTACTTCTGTGTCACGCATCTATCAGCATCCTTCCAGGGCAGGGAAAGAAACAACAGAGAAACGTCTGGTTTAGTAAGGAGCAGCCAAAGCTGCTTATACCACTTGGCTTTACCACTCACTCATTTGAAATTTGACAGGTATCAGATTTATGAATTTATGGATTCCCTTTATTTACTATTAGGATTTATGAATTCCCTGTCTGACTCTCAAAACTGGAAGCGCCACCAGCAGTATCTGATTAATCCTTGAGATCTCTTTACCCTGAGGTCTACAAGACATGCGGCAAGAGGCAAGACAGTCGACACGCTGAAGTCACAGCCCAAAACCCCCATTGTCCCAGTCCCCATCTCTTCCTTTATACCCAGAAAAAGACTCCGTGGGCACATTCTGTACTCGTGTAGCACATTGGCATCATCCCTGTTGCTCAGCCTCAGACCTCCTCCAATCCCACCCATCTCCCCTGCCTCATTACACACTGTTGTCTTAGGAAGACCGGCCTCTGTCATCTTCCCTTACACCCCCTCCTCTCCCTGACTCCTTCCCCACTGCCTCCTCACCTGGAAGCATCACACCACTGGGACAAAGGCACATTTGCCAGGCGTTTACTGGGCTTCCCATCACCAAGCTCTCATCACTCCCAAAGCTGCAGCTTGTGGCAGCATGGGAAAACACTATGCAGCTCTTTTCTGGATGGTCTCAAAACCAGAGCAGCAGCGTGACCGTTAGTCCAGCTCTTTTTGTTTGGAAACAAAAGCCTGCATTTGTCAGCCCTTCCAGAGCACTTGATGCACGACTCCATCCTTCTCGGATCCTGGCTTTTTTAAAAATGAAAGATACGCTTGTTCTATTTGTTAGTGGTAGGCTTAGATAACTAGCAAATTGTTTTGAATCATTAAAATTTAAGGCCTTGAACCAACAGGCAGAAGTGAAAATGCAAAGTCATCTGGCACAAGTCCTAGGTTTCAGAGCAACAGACTCGGATTATCCAGCTCATCTGACTACATTTTGCAGTCACACATCATGACTTCCCATTTTAAGAGGAGGACCGTGGTATTCACACATGGATGAGCATGTGCCATACGCCTTTCTTCTATGGCTTATGTATTTACTTCCAAGGCACCGAGTACACAAGGAGGAAATGCTATCTCAGGCTCGGGCAGTTAGTAATATTTAGGTTAAATGGGAAGTGGCACGGATCTCGAGAACTAATTGGTGAAATACATGCCAGAGGAAGATATTGCCCTAAAAGTAAAACTCAGTTTTTCCTTTGCTGTCTGGTTACCAAGTTATTTTTCAACAGCAAGTTCACAATGTTGAATTTAAGATGGTTGGAGATTGCCTAACTGAAGAAAGATCCTCTGAGAGCAGATTAGAAGAGCTACAATATCCTATGGTACAAAATGTGCCTTTCTGAACTTTATTAGTGAAAGTGCACCGAGGGCTACAACACCGTGCTTGAACCTGGATGCCCTGAGCTTTCATTTCCATCCAGCTGCAAGGAGAAAAGGACAGGCAAAGGCCCATCGAGTTCACCTCTCCAAACCAGAGTAGCAGAGATTCAGTGAGGCTGATCCGAGTTCCTGGAAGGTACTAGGCATAAATACTGTGTGATCAATATTCGGTATGAGACAGAATCACAGAATGTTAAGGGTTGGAAGGGACCTCTGGAGATCATCTGGTCCAACCCCCTGCCAGAGCAGGTCCACCTACAGCAGGTTGCACAGGATGGTGTCGAGGCGGGTTGGGAACATCTCCGGAGTTGGAGACTCCACCACCTCTCTGGGCAGCCTGTTCCAGTGCGCTGCCACCCTCAAAGGAAAGAAGTTCCTCCTCATGTTGAGATGGAACTTCCTGTGTTCCAGTTTGTGCCCATTACCTCTTGTCCCGTCACTGGGCACCACTGAAAAACAACTAGCCCCCTCCTCCTGGCACCCTCCCTTTAAGTATTTATAAGCATTGATGAGATCCACCCTCAGCCTTCTCTTCTCTAGACTAAAAAGACCCAACTCCCTCAGTCTTTCCTCATAAGAAAGATGCTCCAGCACCCTCATCATCTTTGTGGCCCTTCGCTGCATCCTCTCCAGCAGTTAACAGACAAAACTAGTAGCGCATGCACCAGGGACTCAAACCAGACTCCCCTATATGTTGTCTGCTGAACATTGCTGAACTCCCGAAAGCTAAAAATGATGGAAGCAGGTTCACCTGCCTGGCCTGTCCCTTAGTCCGATGGCACGTTGCATGGGACAGCAAGCTCCCAAGGAAGCAGAGCAAGCCTAGCGGTCAGCTGGTCCTGGTTCTGTACTGCTGCATTTCACTTGGCAGACCTTGGAGCACTGCGTACATCCCAGGCTATACCCTTACCCCTCCTGAAAGCCAAGAGCACCCGATAGCTGAGCAGGGTATGTCTGACAACATCAGAAACCGCCGAAGCCCGTGTTAACTGGTATTGATGAGGCACTGAAATCCAAGCCTCATCTGAATCGGAATCTGAGCAGAGAAGGATTCATCCCTCCAGGTTAGAGACACGTGTGCTCAACATCACTGCTCTGCAACGAGCAACTGAAATGGGAATGGCAGGTTTAGTGCCTCCCAGAATCACAGAATGTTAGGGGTTGGAAGGGACCTCTGGAGATCATCTGGTCCAACCCCCCTGCCAGAGCAGGTCCACCTACAGCAGGTTGCACAGGCTGGCGTCCAGGCAGGTTTGGAATGTCTCCAGAGTCGGAGACTCTACCACCTCTCTGGGCAGCCTGTTCCAGTGCGCTGCCACCCTCAAAAGGAAGAAGTTCCTCCTCCTGTTTAAATGAAATTTCCTATATTTGAGTTGATACCCATTGCCCCTTGTCCTATCGCTGGGCACCACCGAAAAAAGACTGGCCCCCTCCTCCCAGCACCCTCCCTTTAAGTATTTGTAGACAAAGCCTTGCTGTATCTCATGACTTTAGTCCAAGAGTAACACATCCCACAGGGTGGTCGAAGGTGAAAAGAGGTGAAAACAAAGGTGAAAACACCTGATGCCAGCCGTTTGCTAGCCTGCGGCACAACGCTCCACCAAGCCCTGCAATGCAGAAAGCATGATCTTTCTGGGCAGCCAGAGCTCAGGAAATCGGGTGTTCAGGAGTGTCACGATGCAGAGCCCTGATCCCCCATCTCAGCACAACACAACTTTTTCAGTCTTTGTGTTCTACACTTGCAAAAGCAGCTATAAAGATTATCATCAAAGCAAATAATTTATGCACATCAAAATGCTTACGCTTCAGAGATGTGTGGTGTTTTATTACATCACTGACCATAAATAGGTTGAGCAATTTTAAATCAATACTAGCTATTATGGAGGAGACAAATAACCTGCACACATGCAGTCCAAACTCTAGAAATCTATTTAACATACTGAACTCTTTTGAACTCGTGACAATTTATTCAAGTGCCTGAAATTGCTCCTCCCATGAAGATTACCTGCACAAACCTCTCTGTCTTACCAGAATTTGCGAACATCTACATTCAGAGAAATACTCAGAATGGCATGAACCTTCATCACTACTACATTTCAGTTCCTGATGTGCATGCGTAGCTTTTCACTGATATATACACCATACGGTGCTAGCAATACAAATATCAAAATGAATTTCTGATATTCTCATGACGTTATTTTTTTCACCATTTATTGAGAGGGCAGTGAAATAAGCTTTGAAGACATCGGTCCGTTTAAGTTCATTTGTTAGAAACCAGATAACTGTTCAACCAGACCATATGCACAGGCGTAGAAGTGTTTGAGTAATCTGTTTGCATAGGCACATAAGACACTGGAATCACAAAACTGTCTTTTAAAGATGCATTAGTATCCCATTCTCCTGCAGGTGAAAGTAAAAATCAGACTAAACCACAAAACAGACTATTAAATAACATCCCCCAGCTTCAGCTGTGCTAACATACAGTAAATACACAGTCAACAAGTTAAAAGGGCATTTTAAAAAATTCTTCATTAGCTCAAATATGCTTTTATCATCCAAACAAAATATAGCTGCCAAGGGTGGTGTGACCCAAAAGGCATTTCCAAGGACCTAATCTACAGGTCCAGTCTTGCCAAGGTCTGGATAAAGATGGCTCTCAGAATATGAGACCCCCTTTAGCACCACTTAGAAAACAACAGTTTTCTACTGTTCCTGCATCTTCAGTCCTTATTTTCTCTGGGCAAACACTATTAAAGTGACTGCAAGCATTCAGACTTCTACCATACCTAGTAGTGGTCAAACCCTAAATTTAAGTGTAATAGCATAAAGCTGTTTATCCGCACAGGTCTGAATTACGGCCTTGAGAAAACTCATTGGCATACAGTACTCAACAAAGAAGGAAGCACTGAAGTGTCTTCACTCGAGATGAAAATGTTTCTCATTAAAAAATAAGATCACGGTGAAGTGTCTGCTTCTTCAGTTCCAGATTTCTACTGGCCGCTGGGAAGAGCCGAAGCAAAGGCACCAGCCCCCAGACAGGCTAATGACAGCAATAACGTGTTTCCAGAAGCAAAGCTGTTAATCTTCCTCTGGATACGATCCTATTCCTGTTTGAGTGGATGGGAGATGTTTCACTGGTGTTCAGGGAAGAAACGTGACCTGTAAATGAGTCCTCATTCCGGTGGGGATACGATCCTGCCTCCAGACCTGAACGCGATTCTCAAACCATACATGACCTTTTTTACCCCATCTGTTACTTACTGTCTGTTTTGACACAGCTTAAAAACTGCATTTCTTCAGCTTCAATTAGTAAGACTAATGTGACTGAAGCAGCTCCAACGCTACGCTCTCAGGGAATGCTTTATCAACGCGGCCACGCTCAGGTTTCCTTGCTCCGACAGCCCCAATCCCTGCGGGTGGGACTTTATAGGTGAAACATGAGGAGTCCTCAGACAACTGGGAAGCTGTCAAAACAGTGAGTAACGAGAACCAGGTAACAACCACGATTATAATCATACCAACAACATAATGAAGAACCTCAGGAGGTGGGGTTTTTTTGCGTATTTGCAGACAAGCGCTTCAAATAACCCGCAGGTCCACAGCAAGACTACTTCTAGTACAAAAAGTGAGTATTTTCAACAAGCCAGGCTTCACTTTATGCATACAAAGACTTCAGACCCACGCTTTGTACTCGATGTTTTAAGAAGGCCCCACAGCACTTGCCCTGCACTTTTACAGAGATCTGAGCCAGAAGACTGACCTCTCTGGGCTGTGCCACGTGTGAAGACCTCTTCCTTCTGCCGTCAGTCATGCACATACCAATGCGCAGATCAACTGTTTGCCTGCAGTTCACACTGGCACAGATGCCCTTCTTCTGAAGGACCATCTACTCCCTTCACCTCAACTTTGCTTACCTTTACCTTCCTCCTTGATTCTCCCCAAATAATAACAGACTAGGAAATGGAGTCTTTCAAAAAACCTTAGAAGTCCCTTGATCATAGGCACCTCCATCCTAGCAACCCAGATTTCAGGGCTAGGAAGAGGTCATCACTCAATGTCCAACTGCCCCTCGTCTGGGTTGGTTGCCATCGTGTCTGCCGGCCATCAAGAGCCAATATGATGATGCTCACTCTTCTCCTGTATGTGTTTGTATAAATTTCTCTGGGCATTATGGATTAAAAAGGCTTCACAGTGCAGTCTCCCCCTCCACTGGGCTGCAAGGACTGACCACTCACGATGGCCAAAAGCTTGTTTCTATTCTAGTTAAGGATCAAGCTAAGTTTTATCAAAACAAGTGGTCAGGGGGAGCACTCGTCTTCAGAGACAAGAAGCAAACTATCTGCATGGAGGGAGCAAATACATGACTCTTCCATCCCACATCAGCACTGTCTGTCTCTCCCACTCATCTTTAGAAACTAATACCTCTGTTCTGACACTTCAGATAGGTACAAGAAACCTCTTGAAGGAATCAAGTCTGAATGGAAAACCCCAGAAGAAAACAGAAACAACCGAAGAGCAAAGCCCAACCAGACTGTTTCACCAATGACAAACCTGAAGGTGAGTCTTGTCAGAGGACTCACCCATGTAAGCATTTTGTCAGTTTTTTCACCAATAAAGAGGAAATCTTAGCGTTAAACTAATAATATATGCAGGACATACCATAGTCTCTTCTTTCCATTTATCTACCTGCAGAGAGTTTGTTTCTTGAATTGTGCATTTGAGTACACAACCCATTTTGCTTTCTGCTAAGGGTTATCCAGTGTGAAGAGTTATTCCCGGGAATTCCTGCAAAATTCAAAAATCCTGTTCTCCAAGGAGAGAGGCCCTGGGCACCCTCTGCGAGCACACAGACCACTAGAGAGGCAGGGAACCCAGAAAGTTGCAGTATGCTCCTCCTCTCCATTCCAAAACAAGTTTCCAAACTGATGAATTCAAGTATTGGGAGAGATCTCCCAGAGCAGAAAGGACAGCACGTAAAGGTGCCCAAGCTTTGGGGATTGCCCAAAACTGAAACATACATTTCACTGATCAAAAAACCAAAAAAATCCCAGCGCAAACTTGTACTCTGAAATAGGAGGGAAATGGGAAAGTTTCAATATTTCTGTAATGCAGCCTGGGTTTGATAATCCTTTAGAGCAACCAGATGTGTAGAACTAAAGCCGGGCAAGTTGCTGCAAGTTGGCTTCTTCACCAAAGAGCTACACGGTCTTCCTTCCACTCTCTACCGTGATGAGCACTGCCCTGGGATGCAAACCTTTGACAGCACTTCTGACAGAGCACAGGGAGCATGCCATAAGGAAATCCATCCATTTCAATCAGGAACTGGGGCCTACAACTTCAATGCCCCAAACCCGTAATCTAATGCCTCCTAAAGCGTTATTTTACAGAGCCTTCCAGCACACCGATATATGAGATGCCAAGTGAGTCAGAGTACTAGAAAGAACCCAAGATGCTTTGCAAATAAATGCGCTGCTGCCCAGAAAGCAGAAAAAAAAAAGCTTTAAGTGCTGTCTTAAGAAAAAATGGGCCTAACGATCCCTGCTGTCCCTCTATGTGCATCCCTGCCCTGGCACTGTGGAGTCGAGTCTCCTCTCACCTGAGCTTCGGAAGGCTCCCTCGTTTCTTTGACATCACCGTGCTCCCACAAAGGCTCTGCTCTGCCCATTTTAAAAATGGTTACCTAACCAAAATCTGCAGAGCAATGAGGCTGTCCGTACCTTGCAGCGCACAGCCTGCACCAGGAGACAACCCAAGCCCTGTTTTCCTGCAGAAGCGATCGGTCCCCATGGCAAGTGCACCTGGTTGCCACTGGCCCTGGGTGCACAAAGCAGCCAAACATCTTCAGATGTTCCCACCGGAGCAGGAACCAAAGCTCGGTGTTAACAGCTGTAATACCGCTCCTTCCCTGGAAACTTGTTAAGCATGGAAGCTGATGAACAACTAGTAGAAGGATATTAATTAATATTGGCCTCCAAACAGCATCTGCAGGTCCCATTGCTCAGCTCACTGGAAGGATAGGTGACTATGCATGGGTATAGGAGGTTAAGACGAGGCAACCAGCCTCTGCTACAAGCTCTGACTCAGCTCCTCAATCTGCAGGGTATTTACAAAGACACTATCATGGAGGAACTGTGGGAAGGAGGGCCCTGTGTTGATTCCTGAGAAAGCACCAGTCAGCAAATCAAAGTGGGTTGCATCATAAAAGTATGACCACTTAAGCTATTAGTCATGGCTGACAAACTAGGAGACTTAGAGCTATCAGCAGGTGATTATGGCATAAAATTCAACATAAAGAAATTGGTTAACAAGAACTCATTCCCTCAAGAGAAAGGGGCAGCGATCTATCCAGGTTTACAGGTGGAGCCTCCACCCACGCAAACCACCTTGCACTGCGAGATGTCCCAGCAGCTTTGACCGGCCTCTGTAGAAGGTCTGCCTTAAGTGGAGCACTAACTGAGCAAGGAAGAGCTCAGGCCAGAAACGAACAAGTCTGGCTTTAATATTCATGAAACACGAGACCGTTGGGTCAAGGTTATGAGTGGAGCTAACTGGAGAAGGCAGCAGTAAATTCTTACAGTTCATGATTTGAGTCAGCAAACCAATCAGAGACAGCCCTCAACAGCCTTTCACAGGAGATACCACCAGCTGATGGACAATAACAGCTGAGGTATGAGATATGCCAGCAAACCCCAGAATTACAGATGCTGCAGATCCCACACCTGAGCTCCCTCTAACACCAGGTTCTCCTCCACTCCCAGGTGCCAGGGGGTTTATTTGCTGGGGAAAGTAATAAAAGGGCTGGGGAAGGCAGCACACAATACCCAAAATTTGCAGAGCTCCTCTTGTAGTACAATTGATATCAACTGGAAAAATTAAATATAAAGTGTAATTGAAGCAACTAAGGAAACCTGCTGGTCCTAGAGTTCTCTATACAGCCCCAACCCTATTTAATTATTTACCTAATATTAAAACAAAGAAATAGTAACTGGACATGATTTATCTGCAATTCAATTAAGGAACTAACCACTAGACAATGTAGCTTTGTTGATAAGTAGGATATTCCTGTCAAGAGAGTGATGAACTGTTGGCCTGGTCAGCAAACAGAAAACCTCCTGGAACCACCAAGATTAGAGAAGTAGGTAAAAGGTCCTTTTGGCAGGGGGAGATCATGACCACCGACTCATTGACCACCTACCCAAATGATACTATCCGCTCAAAAGAGAACAATAGAAGAGGAAGAGTCTGTACGCTAATTTACACAGGAAGTGAAGAAATCTTGACCAATCATTAGAGAGAATAGCAACGACTATGTATTAATTTTTTAATATGTAATAATCAATGAATAAAAGTGGAGTTTTTTGAAACTGAGGTGTGCTTACATTTTGGGACGAGCACCCCATTTCTGCGCATTAATGGAGTAAACTTGGAAATACCTCTGGTCCGTGTGTTATTGGCTTGCACGTCGGGTAAAGATCCCATATTTGGGACAACACTCCAAGAGCATTTCTTACTTTGGCATCAGCGCTGCCTGAGCTGGGCAACGCTGTCTCTGGAGTTGAGTCAGCTCCAGGCACTCACTGCCATGCCATTTACTCGGAGATTGTCATCCTGCCAAAGCTCGGCTAACTGCTTTGAGCCAGCTCAGGTATCTTAGTGCCTACTGCATTTTTTACCCATAAACTCAGTCTCTTACTGTGCATTCTGTATGATGCTGCTTTAGCCTGAGCAGTGAAAGCCAGCTCGTGGTTTGGAAGGGAACAGCCCGCGGAAGCGCAGAAGATCACACTGAAGACAGGGTTAAATCTGCTGGTGCTAGTGATGAAGTTCAACTCTCCCAAAATGCCTATCTGCCACAAGTTCCTGTCCATGCAAAACTGGCCAAGTGCAATACAATAAAAATATGAAATGCTTTTACTATCCTGTTTTCCTAAAGTAAGCTTCTGATACAAGAATTAGGGCAGTTGTTGTGTCTTGTATCGTGGTTTTAAAATAGTTTCTGGCTAAAGCCAGGTGAGACACTCAGCTCCAGGGCAACACAGCAACACTAACATTACTCTTGTGCCAGATAACTGGTAATATTTGTTATTATAGCACGACAGACCCTTTATTTAAAAGCAGAACATACCTTCTCTAGTATTACCCTCTTTGGAAATAAGGGAAAGATAACATTCTCTCTAAAAATAGAGAGTTAAGTCAAAGCCAAGGACTATAGCAGAGCAGAGGAACAAAAATCACAGAATGGTTTAGGTTGGAAGGGACCTTAAAGATCATCTAGTTCCAACACTGCTGCCATGGGCAAGAACACCTCCCACTAGACCAGGTTGCTCAAAGGCCCATCCAACCTGGCCTTGAACTCTTCCAGGGATGGGGCATCCACAGCTTCCCTGGGCAACCTGTTCCAGCGTCTCACCACCCTCAGAGTGAAAAATTTCTTCCTAATATCTAACCTAAATCTCCCCTCTTCCCGTTTGAAGCTATTGCCACTCGTCCTATCACTACATGCCCTTGTAAAAAAGTCCCTCTCCAGCTTTCAGATACTGGAAGGCTGCTATGAGGTCTTCTCAGAAACTTCTCTTCTCCAGGCTGAACAACCCCAACTCTCTCAGCCTGTCCTCATAGCAGAGGTGCTCCAGCCCTCCGATCATCTTTGTGGCCTCCTCTGGGAGGAGGGGAAAGCAGGTTTCCGCATGGGGACGTTTCTTCCAGGAGAGGGAGATCTATACATACTTTATGCAGCCAAAGGGGAATGTTTTCTAAGTTGTTGTGGGATGGTTGCTTCTGCTGCACAGCTGCCCAGCAGTAGGAGTCCACATATGCAGCTTGTCGCCAGGAAAAGGAGCTGGGTGCGAAGCAGCTTATCTGAGCACCTGGGAAAACAAAGCAAAAGTTATCACGTCCTTGGAAGATAAAAAAAATAAATAAATCAAGTTCAGGATGAAAAGCTCCCACTCGGGATTTCAGTGTCCAAAGCTATTAGGTTACGCGATTGAACGAAACACAGCAGCTCTGCAGGGAGAAGAGTCACTGAGTTCCCACTGCATCCAAAGGGTTAAACTCCCACAGGGCCTCTCTGATGTCTCCTAAAGGTTGAGACACCATATTAGAAGCATCTGTCTTTTAGGCCTATTTTCATAAGGCTTTTGGGGAACATAATCTCCAAGAATTGTCTCTCTCACTTGCACCTGACTCAGGTTGGCCAAAGTTGAACCATCATAAAGTGTGATCAGATAAGGCTGGTTTCCCCAGGAAACAGCTACCATCATGCCACTGTGTTTCCCAAACACACAACCTACAGCTTACACATTTTTTGAAACAAGACCTCCAACACCATTCCCGCAGCCCAGCAGTCCTTGCAGTGACACACGGGCAAGTTTGGCCAGGGGTGCTGCCACTTCTGTCTCTGAGACCGCACATGAGTTTTGAGGGGTTTGTGTTACCCATGTGAAAACAGAGATTTCCTCCTGTAACTTCTGGCAGAGCAATTGTGGCCTCCAGACATCTCTAAAGGGCACCAGACTCCTCCTCACCAGCACAATGGCATGCCATGCCCAGGATCAGGCATTCCGCCATCATCCCCACTCACACCCAGCACCTCTCCAGCTGCTTGAGACCTTCAAATTAAGATCAGGCCACTAATTGACAGCAAGTGCACCTATTTAGCCTTATATCAGCCTTAGGGTCAAATTCTGCTCTAACCAGCTACAGATGCCAACTGAGTCTTCCCGCAACACACCTCAATGAAGGAAGAGTGGTTACTGGACATGGAGTATCAGTGACTCCTCGGATGACAGCTAGTAAAACAACATGAGGGGTTTTGATTTTCCTTCTCAAGCTTTGACAGCAGAAGCAAAAAACCCCACATGTTTCCAGCAGGCTTTCATAAAAGTTGAAACAGGTATGGAATGAACCATTCCACCAAATAACTACACAACGTAGAGATGGCTCTTCCACAAACATCCCTCTTCCAAGAGCAACCTCCGACACTTTTTCCAACACAACATCAATACCAAAAAACCAAGAGGGGGGAATAGTACTACTTTTTTTTTTTTTTCCTTATTATATTCATCAAAGTTAGTGCTAATGGCATCGCTGCGTGCTTTATAGGGAAAACATATTTTGTATGAGATTGTATAATTTGTTGTGCCTTTTTGCTGGTCTGGCTGTTAGAGAATAAGAACTTCTTTTGTAACAGGAGCTCACCACATTTGCCTGGTAACTTGTACAGCCTTTTTACAACATAGCATAGTCAAGAAGCATTATGAATAAAGGCCTTTCCTTATGAGTCACTATTATAATTATTTCTAAGGCTGAAGTATCATAAGGACATGGTTTGACCTGTCACAAGCCTCGCTTATGGAAAACAAATTACTGTTTATCAGACCAGAGCTCATGTGATTTAGCAAAGCTGGCACCAGACAAGCACTCGCACTTTCCCAAAGCTTCGGGAGTTTTTGCTTTCCAGAGAATTTCCATTGGCTGTGGAAGCTCAAGAAATAATACAAGGAAAAAAAAGGGAAAAAAAAAAAAAAAGAAAAGAGCAGGCAACTGGAGTGCCTGTGCTTGTCTGGGCAGGGACTATTTATGCTCCGCTCTCATCACTTAACGAACCTCCTGCTGCTGGTTGTGCCCATCGTGAACCAGCAAACAAGTGACCCTTTCAAAGGGCGAGCAGCAGAGTGTTCAGAAAGATGCTTTGTCCCATTCGCATCTCTGTATCTGCAACAAGAAACACATTCCATGTGTTCATTCTCATTAACGGGTGGGAAACCACTGAAAGTGATGGGGTGTTTAAATCGGTGAGGAAAAAGGCAGCCAGCCTCCTTCTCCAAAGAGTTATGTGCACAACTTCATACCAGAATAGCTACAGCAATGCCAGTGGTGCCGCAGAGCAGTAAACCTCGCTCGCCTGATCCCTGGGCTTTCGGCAGGAACGTTGGAAACCTTTGGCAGCTTGACTTGGGAGCCAAGCAGATAGAGCTCGACATCAAGCAGAAGCTGGGTACACTCTGGTTACTGCCCTGGTTTTTAATTAACTTATTGCACTCCTAGTTATAAACGCTTGTTGATGTAAATTACAACTTTGCACTAACCATGGTAATGTGAAGACTTAAATGGAGAGGATGTGCATAATCTACACAGAACACAGACTATTAAATGCATCTGAAAATGGTCACAATTTTCCACTTTTTTTTTTTTTTCTTCTCTCCTCCAAAGGAGTAACAGCAATAAATCTATACAGCTAATTTACTTTATGTTGAGCTCTTCTGGAGGAAGTAAAAAAGGAAAATCTGTAGCTTTTATTAGCAGGCAAATCAGGCAAAGGGCCAAACGCCTTTCACAGAACCACTGTGCACACACATGTGGCCAGGGCTAGTTCATGAAAGGCTAATAGTCCTCTGTTATCAAAGAAACAGCCTCCTGGCTTGGTGACATGAAGCCATTCCCCGTCCTTTGCTCCCACAAGTAACAGAAGGGGAAAAAGAAAAGCAGCAGCCAAGCCCAGAACAACAACAGGGAGATAAAACACACAGAGAGAAGGGTGAGGAATAATAAATGACTGCATTCATTAAGCAGATGTCACAACAGTCTTTGGCCAAGTTACCATTACACTTGGCAACGTGCTTTTTTTTTTTTAATCATTCCCTGTTACTAAACCAAGTTTGGAGAGGGACTGATGGGGATTTGACCTACGCTTCTGCAAACAAATGACAATAAAAAAAAAATGCCACTTCCTATGGTTGCCCTGAAGAGAGACCATCCAAAAGAGCTGCAGAAACTTAAGGCAGCAAAAGGTGTACGGGCACGTATGATAAAAATGTCACTTTTACAAGTGTGCTGAGATTATCAGAGGGGGGTGGTGGCTGGCAGCAGGAATGACTTGCAGGCATGCAACAGAGGGCAGAGTACAAGCTGGAGTCACTGCAGCCAGTGAGCAGCACGGCCGAGCTGTCACCCCACCCAGCCGTGGCACGTCTTCACGTGTGCTCTGCCAACAAGCCCCCAGCTGTCTCCTCCGTGGCTGTACCAGGATGATCCTTTTCTTCTGCCACTGGCTCCTCTGCAGCTCCTATACAGCACTGTAGAACTGGCATGCCCGCGGGTGAGATCCTGTGCCCCGCCAACTCCTTTGCCTGAGTCTTGCAAGCTCATTCAGGAAGGATCTGTCATCAGGCGTCCAAAAGAAGATGCCCCAATCCCAGCTGGGACTTCTCAGAGTTGAGATGCAAGCAGCGGGTCTACGCTGGCTCCTTTAGCCCAAACGCAGGTGGAAATTTTGCTGTCGATGCTAAATGAGCAGGATACAAGTCACTTTCGCAATGCCCACCCTAATGTCCCCGTAGATGCTTTCCAAAAACAAGAAACCTCCCTACAAAACAACACTCCTGGAATCCCGAGGAAAATCTCCGATCTGAAGGACAGTCCCTGTTCCGCATCCACCTGCTGTGCCGGGGTGGAAGGTGGGATAAGCAGGGGGTTCAGCATCCTCTGGCCGCATCCCTTACCAGAGAGAGCATAAACCCAGCAGGCTGGACCGGTTTCCTCCCCAGTGGCTCAACACCCCTCTTCTGACTTAAACATCTAATTAAGAAACTGCAACTAACAGAGAGTACTTCCAAGAATCAATGTTAATCATATGCTGAACTATTTTTCCTGAACCAGGATGAGGTGGTTGTAGCTGACAGGACTAAACCTTCAGTAAGTAATTATTTGGTTTCTAATGTGCTGCAATCACTGGAAAAAGATTTGCATAAGCTTGGATGAAAACCTAGCCATTAATTACTGCTATAATTTTCCACAAGGGAAAACGAACTAGCCACGACACCCAAACACCTGATTTTATCAAGCAAGAATTATCCACGTTAGCAGCCACTAAAGAAAAACCCACAAACAAGAAAATCAAGGCGCACAGACACACACGATGTACAGACTGCCAGGCACCATCCAATGCACATCCTCCAGCCTGACATTAAAAAATATTTTAAAATACGAAAACAGACGTCCCAGTGCACGCCAAAGAAGAAGCAATTGTACGTGTGGGTGTACACACATGCATTAAGAGCAGGCCAGAAGGAATGATTTTATTCCATTTATAGATGCTTCTCATGGACCAAAGTGGCAGGTTGGCTGAAACAGAATAAACTCTGTGTTTAAGAAGGAAGTATGGAGAGACACAAATGGGTGCACTGGAGAAAAGAACCTGTTCCCTGAGGTTTACTTTGGCAATAGAGTGGTAGCAGAATGTAAAACTCAGGTGACGCAATGTTTAAGTGGAGTAGGTCAGAAGAGCCAGCAAGTATCTTCCCCTCTCCACAGGGCTGCCAGTCATCCCTCAAGAGAAGTTTCAAAATCATGCAGTGGGAAAAGAGCTGGGTTTTTATCAAGCACTGCCTTCACAGAAATAAGTTTTTTGATCCATGGGAAAAAGCTTGTGAATGAAATTCCCTCCATTGAGATTTAAGGCAAATAAAAAGTTTCCTGTCACCCGAAGAAGGAGAAACATCTAAAAACAGCAGTGATTAACACCTGGCTCCACTGCCAACTTTGGCAGTACCCTAAATCTCAGGCAACACCAGAGAGCCATGATGCTTTTTAAATTAATTCTGGCACCAAAGGCAGCTTACCATCATTTTTGTAGGAAATGAAAACCTGGCTCTGTAGAAGGTAGCAGAAAAAAAACCAAATTCTCCTCACCAACCCCAAAGACAATTTAGACTTGACTTTAAAGTAAATGTTTTTAGAAGTTTGTCCTGGCTCCCCAGGCGGGCCCATTCCTGATGCTGGTAACTTTTGCTATTTGCTGAGCACTCGTTACCTGCCAAAGAGCAGCGCAGCTTACTATGCTGTTCTCCAGGGTCTGCACCTCTAACGAAAGATGCTTTGAAGTCCACAGTTTGTCTGGCTGCTCCAGACTGGTGCTACTCGCACACTTGTTGATGCTGTCCTGTCATTAATGCCCTGGGTTTCACAGCACCCCGCTGTGAATCTAAACGCAAGATGTGCAAATGTCAACTATTAGCACACAGCCTGCTTCAGCAGCACTTGGAGATGTTTTTCAAGCTCTCAGCCAGCAGCTGCCATAGTAATAGTCTTTGGCCTAATTATACCCAACTTAACTTTAGCCCCAAGCCCTTACGGAAGTCACAAGATAGGATTATTTCCCAAAAGCCTCCCCAGCAACTTGTGTACGTGAACAGAGAGGGACATCAAGAGGGAAGGCCAGCAACGGAGTAGCAGGAGAGGAAAGGAGACTAATTCAAGAGTTAAGACTATTTTATTTTTTGGTTTGTATATTTGTTGTGATTTAGAATCACGGACTCATAGAACCATTTAGGTTTGAAAAGTCCTTTAAGATCACCTCATCCAACCATTGACCCTACTCTACCAGGTCCACTACTAAACCATGTCTCTAAGCACCACATCTACATGACTTTCAAGCACATCTAGGGATGGTGACTCAACACCTCCCTGGGCAGCCTGTTCCAATGCTCGATAACCCTTTCCATGAAGAAGTTCTTCCTTATATCCAATCTAAACCTCCCCTGGAGCAACTTGAGGCCGTTTCCTCTTGTCCTGTTGCTTGTTACTTGGGAGAAGAGACCGACCCCCACCCCTCTGCAGCCTCCTCTCAGGTAGTTGTAGAGAGTGATAAGGTCTCCCCTCAACCTTTTCTTCTCCAGGCTAAACAACCCCAGTTCCCTCAGCCGCTCCTCATAAGACTTGTGCTCCAGACCCCTCACCAGCTCCGTTGCCCTTCTCTGGACACGCTCCAGCCCCTCAGTGTCTTTCTTGTAGTGAGGTACCCAAAACTGAACACAGTGTTCGAGGTGGAGCCTCACCAGTGCTGAGTACAGGGGCACAATCACTTCCTTGCTCCTGCTGGCCACACTATTCCTGATACAGACCAAGATGCCATTGGGCCTTCTTGGCCACCTGGGCACACGCTGGCTCATGTTCAGCCGACTGTTCACCAGGACCCCCAGGTCCTTTTCTGCCAGGCAGCTTTCCAGCCACTCCTCCCCAAGCCTGTTGGAAAACCTCCCAGGACCCAGAAACTATCATATGTTAAGTAAGTCACCTAAGACACTCGAGTATAATCAGTGTGAAGGTCTGGGTAGTGCTACTGACTTGTCAGTTGTGGCAGAAGGGTGGGTTAGGAAGTGCCTGGGCACGGACCAACCCACAGCATCTGCATGAATCTGTCAAAATGAAGATCTGCTGCCCTAAAAAAGTCTTATTTCCCTCTGATGCATCTTCCCTCCTTGCTGGAGGGTGCAGAGGATCCTGGGAGGTTTTCCAACTTGTTTTGTTGTATTATAAAATAAACGGAGATGCTAAAACAAGAGGATTAATTCATACCAGCGATGTACAAGCCTTGCACAACCAACGCCCAAACTGAACTTATAGTAAGGACTGCTGGTGACCACCACGAGATTTCCTCCTTTTCCCCTCTCCAGCTCTCTCCCTCCCTCCTCCTCTCCCTTCCCAGCCATCACCTCCCACGCGGAGCCGCAATGAAGGCAGCCGGCACACGCTGCCCAGCCTCATGGTGCCCGAAACCTGCCGTACAGAGAAGGTCAAACAACATCATTTGGTGACAAGCAGCCGCTGGGCTTAAGCACATATGAGCAATTCCCAGTTGCCTTCCTCCGGGAAAAGACGCAAATATTTGATGTTGAGTGAACAGCTCTCACATCTGCTTTTCTTTCGGCTCCAACCCAAGCCAGCCACTGATATTTTTCCCAGAATTAACTTGGAAACAAGCCCCCGCCAAAATTAAGCAGCTTGTTTCGATTTCCTCTCCGCTCAGCTGGCTGCACCTGCTTAGGGCTGCAGCATCCTGCAACAAGCAGTGCCTTGGTACTAAATAGCTATGTTCTCAGCTATGGTGTTTACAATAAGAACGCATATCTCATAATATATACACATGGAGTTCAAAAACTATAATCTCAACCCTGGCTCAAAGCTAACTCTTATTAAAAACATGGTCATTGGAAAATTACACAGATATAAACTTCTGCTGATTCTGTGGTTCATACATTGCTGAGGGTGACCCTACCTTTTTTTTTTTGCCTTTTCTAAGAGGGACAGGTGACTCAGCCATATTTATATAGTTTCTGTTACTAAACTACCTGACCACCTGCAGTATATTTACCTTAAGAACTGCTAAATAATATAGGGAGATGAGGCCATAACATAAGAAATACTCGCAATCCTATTGTTATTTCCATTTTCAAGCCGCCAGTATAAAATTACATAAAGTTACATAAAATTACATAGAAATGTATAAAACAATGTCTAGCTGTAAAGAGACAACAGGTGCAGGATTTCAAGCAGCAAAGTTGCCCTGGCAGAGAACAGCTCAATCACAGCTAAGCACTACCAGAACCAGCCTAAAATCATCACAGACCTGCAGCTGACCATGGAGTTCTAATATACAACCAAGAATAAACTTAGATTATTTCTCCTCCTGTCCCTGAAGGATGCTGAAGCGCGGTGTGGGCGCTAACCCTGTGAGTTTTGGCAGTGCTCGCTGGCTGAGCGCAGCGGATGAGTTTTCTCTGCCTCCGGCAGAGAAATCCTCTGTGATACCCAACTGGAATCTCATTTAATTTCCTGAAGCTTCTATCAAAACTAAAAGTTACTTGGTGGCTTCAGAAAACCTCCCCGGCCTTCGTGAACATTTGAATCATTTTGCACAATTAAGAGCAACTGCACGTAGGAGGAAAACTGCAGATACCTGACACCACACTGCAACAAAACAGCAACGCAGAGCAGGAAGGGAAGGTGACAGGTCGAGCTGCCAAGAGAATTTTAGGTGGGAAGAACGCAATTATCCTAACAGAAATAGGAGCTGTGCATTCCTTTTTGGAAAGGGTGTTCAGTTTTTGCACCTGGAGGCAGAGATATTTCCATGCCGTGATTCACATACCACTTTCACAACCACTTCTGATTCTGAGTCGCTCTTCTTCAGACCGAAAATGGACCCTACCATTTCCTCTCGGTTTACCACTCCTCAGCTTTTTCAAAGTAGAATTACATCAGGAAGCGTTTGAACCCAGTCCTTGCTTTCTATTTTATTGCCGGCTGAACACTAGCGCTCACAGAACCGGGCACATCCAGTTCCCAAGACCCTCTCCATCCCCCAAAAAGCCTTAACGGACACAGCTTCGGGATCTCCCGTAGGCAGCCAGCCTGCTAAGCCACATGGAGCGTGCGGGAAATAGGAGACAGCCGGAACAGCAGCGTGGCTGACATAGTATCACTTTCTGTATGGAAACCACGTGTCACAGTTTGACTCACGGCGGCGGCCTGGCGCATTGCTCATACTTATTTTCATATTTATTTTTCAAAGAGAAGAGCTCAGTCTTAAACCCCGCGTTTTCTTCTAACAGGGTCTCAGGATTGTAAGCAAAATAAAGCACGTGCAAGATATAGCACACGCTTTAATTCCTGCTTTATGAATCTACTGCAGTCACAGATTCAATTTGAATTAATTTAACCCTGAAATGTGTTATACATACAGCATGCACGGAGGCCCAAATGTTTGATTAGTGAAGATGAGAACTTAACTCGTCCAAAAGAAAGGCACACTTTACCAAACTCTGCAATTCAATTGCACGTAGGAACTTTATGTAAGGAAGGAAAATGAAAGAAATACTTCTGTACATCTCATAAAAAGAGACCTTGATATCCAGGCACTGTTTCAAACTGGATCCAGTGCTTTTGGAGGAGGAGGAGAAGCAGAAGGAAGAAGAACTAAGGTGCCCATCTACAAGCTAGTATACGTAAATGCAAGCCAGCCCTCCTTTTCATTGCTCTAAGAGGAAGAAATGTGCACGTATCAGTAGCAGATCTAAACTGAAAAGCAGCAGGTTAGCTTACAGAAACACTGCTGTGTCCATCCAGTCTCCGATTGACCACAGCTGCCACAGGGCTCGGATCTGGTCTCGGCATTCCCAGCCTGGTCGTCCGTGACTCCCCTGTGTGGTTATTGCAGACCCCAGTGCTTTAGGTCAAAACCACATCTGTTGCCATAGGAGTGGAGCTAGATGTAAGTACAGCAGTCTGGGGCATCTTACGCTTATCTCTTAAGCAGTCTGGTATCTGATTAATGCTGTTCATGAGGGTTTTGCACAGATTCACTGCTAATTCACTCCCATTCCAGCTTCCGCTCTCTTGACACTTGCTTGACTCAAACCTATAGACGATACATCTCAGGTCTACAACGCTGAAAGCCAATAAACAGGTACATGGGGTAAATCACACTATTTCTCAAAGTGTGGCCGAAGCCCTATGCTTTACCTCTGCCTCAAAATGCACAGCACTGCTGATTCACCTTGGAAATCTTCATTCATACAGCGCCATTTAAATGCAGCACTATTCTTATAAGCAACAGGTTTTATAGCGAGCCCCCCCGGTACAAGTCCTCGTCGTTTGGGCTTAAGCCATTTCAGACTCTGCAAAGGGCTGGCCATTAGGCTGATGCACAAGCACTTCTGTAACTTGGGGATGGGGAAAAAAATCCAGCAAAATAATTTGGAAACCTGACCTTTCTCAGGTAAAGCGTAGCTTCGTCGACTGGGTCTCACCAGAAGCTGAACTGGAACAGCTGCCGAAGCGCAGCAGAGACGGGGAAAGCTTTGGAGAGGGCTTCCGCTGCCCATCCTGCCGCAATCCCCAGTGACCAGCCGCGAACGCAGGGGTCCCAGACCCCTTTTCCATGACACCTGTCCCTGACAGCTGCCGAATGACAGCGACATCTCCCTGCAAAACACTCCAAGGAGCGGGAACGGCCGCACAGGGGCAGGTTTGCAGCTCCAGCCGGAGCAGCGCCGGGAAACAAAGAGCGGCCGCATCCCGCTCCCGGATCACCCTGAGCGGCCAGGGCTCCGGCTCGGGAGCTGCTAGAGGGTGCGAGCGGCCGGGGAAGGCCCCGAGGAGGAGGAGGAGGGCAGGGGGAAGAGCGGGGAGGCCAGCCGGGATGCCCGGCACACCTGGCTGCGGAGACACCGCCTGCCGCCAGGGATGCTCTCCCGGCCAGCATCCCCCTCTCCCGCCCGCCCCACGGCCCGCAGGCGCCTTTCCCCCCGCCCCAGAGTGGAAAACC
>VZSF01008486.1:83493-155219 GCA_013398295.1 Chionis minor | reverse complement strand
CCAACA
Organism: Chionis minor; assembly: GCA_013398295.1. Lineage (NCBI taxonomy): Eukaryota > Metazoa > Chordata > Aves > Charadriiformes > Chionidae > Chionis > Chionis minor. The sequence goes on along the minus strand of VZSF01008486.1, from coordinate 155,213 downwards.
CTTCCCGCAGCAGGGGGCTCCGGGCCGCGGCGGGCGCCTTGGGATGTTCCCGAGGGTCACGGAGTCATGGAATGGGTGGATGGGGAGGGGCCCTTGAAGGCCACCTAGTCCGAACCCCCCCTGCAAGGAGCGGGGACATCTGCAACTAGATGGGGTTGCTCGGAGCGCCGTCCAACCTGACTGGAATGTTCCCAGGGATGGGGCATCCACCGCCTCTCTGGGCAACCTGTGCCGGTGTTTCACCACCCTCATTTTACATTTTTTTTCCTTATATCTAGCCTAAATCTTCCCTCTTCTAGTTTAAAGCCATTACCCCTTGTCCTGTCATAACAGGCGCTGCCAAAAAGTCCCTCCCCATCTTTCCTGCAGGCCCCCTTGAAGTCCTGAGAGGCTGCAATAAGGTCTCCCCGGAGCCTTCCCTTCTCCAGGCTGAACCAGCTCTCTGAGTTCTCCGTCTCTCTCAGCCTGTCCTCGTAGCAGAGGGGCTCCAGCCCTCTGGTAATTTTTGTCGCCCTCCTCTGCTCCAACAGGTCTCTCCTGTGCTGAGGGCTCCAGAGCTGGATGCGGTGTTCCAGGTGGGGTCTCACCAGAGTGGAGTAGAGGGGCAATGGAGGATGGAGGGGCAAGAGCGCAATGGAGGGGCAAGAGGATGGAGACCTCTTGTGTTGCAGTTTGGGCCCATCGCCTCTGGTCCTCTCACTGGGCTCTCTGAGAAGAGCCTGGCTCCGACTGTGCTGCACCCCCAGCAGGTATTTAGAATTATAGAATCATAGAATCGACTTGGGTTGGAAGAGACCTTCAAGATCATCGAGTCCAACCATAAACCTACACTGCCAAAACCACCCCTAAACCATGTCCCTCAGCACCACGTCTGCCCGGCTTTTAAATACCTCCAGGGACGGCGATTCCACCACCTCCCTGGGCAGCCTGTTCCAATGCTTGATAACCCTTTCGGTAAAGAAGTTTTTCCTAATATCCAACCTAAACCTCCCCTGGCACAACTTGAGGCCATTTCCTCTTGTTCTGTCGCTTGTTACTTGGGATAAGAGATTGACCCCCCATTTGCACAGATGGATAAAATCCCCCTGAATCATCCCTTCTCCAGGCTGAGCTGTCCCAGCTCTCTCGCCCCCACCTCGTCTGGCAGATGCTTCAAGCCCTTTCTCTACCTAGCACCATGTGCTGTGGCATTTCAAAGTGTCCAGCCACCACCACCACGTCTCAAGTCACTTTTTGTGGGAGTCCATGGGGCGTCTTCACCTTTAATAACCCTTGATTTATTTTCTCCCTTACATTTTTCCAGTTGCTTTCTGAACCTCTGTAAGCTCGGAGCATCATCAGCCCCCTCAGCTCAGGACTTACGGAGGTGACTGTCCACCCCATAAAGAGCCACCTCTTCTGCAGTGCTTTGCACGTAGCATTCCCTTAACTCATGCTGCTTCTGCCAAAAGGGACAGATTGTTCCCTTCTCCGCTCAACTCTCCCTTTATGAAACTGCTATCCTGTCTGCTTTCAATTGTCCTTTCTATTTTTCCAAGCCATAATCCAAGGAAATCATCCCTCATATGGAAACTGTTCTACAACACTGATTCCCTTTCTTGTTCTTTCTGTGCTGTTCTTGCGCTGCCGCATCCTCCCCTGGCTGGGGCCGGGGGATGAGACTCATGCGGCCTCGAAGACGCAGGTGCCCCTGGAACTGATGTAACGATACTAAGTTCTTTTCAGATTTGCTCTCTTCCTAATTCCTGCTGATTCTTAACATTCAGTTGCCCTTCTGCCCACCGAAGAGTACTTGAGATAACGTCATCATTAAGCTATTACAAATAAGATCCCATTTCTGAGGTGGTTAGACAGTATGGTGCACATAGGGCTAGGATTGCTTTTTTCCACAAGTACTACTGTAATGTATCAGTACTAAATTTGACCTTTTTATCACTGATTTTTCATGCCACATGTACTTATGTTTGTCACTCAACTTGGTCATCCTTTTTCACACCACTTATAGAAAACAGTGAAAAGCAAGTGTCCTTGCAGAACCCCATGACTGACTTTCAACAGGAAATCTGGCCACTTATTTCTGTCTTTTGACCAGTTATTTAGCCTCCGTGGACCCTTCCTGTCATCCCGTGACAATTTCATTTCTTTAAGAAGCTTTAACTAAGGATTTTGTCAAATGTCCTGTGGAAATGTAAGCAGTCTATATTCATCCAGGCCTCTTATCCACATGCTGAGTCCTTCAAACACCTCTTTGAGGCACTATTTTCTCTAAGAAGGAGAAAAAAAAAGTGAAAGCACTGATTCTTCGGTGATCCGTTTCATTCCTTTGGACACTTCCCTTGGTTCCTTCTTTAATAGTTTCATCCAGCTTGTGTTTTCTGGGCGTCAGAGCTGCTTATTCTTCTGGAAAGTTTGTAAAGATTGATCTTGCGTTTGTCACCTTTCAAGCTTTTGGTGCTAGGACAGGTATCAACTGCTACCCAAGTTCATAATCCAGATTCATCACACCGGAGGGCCTGTAGCGCTCTCTGGAGAACCCACCTGTCTTGGTGACTTGTTCATTCTCTTCCTTTGTTCATTTTGTTGCTTTGTTCTCTGTTCCCGCTGGTCCTTCAGCCCAACACAGATGCTGCCCTTCAACACAGGTGTTGGGGCACAGCTGGCCACAGGGCTGCCCACACCAGGCAGGCAATGTTAAATGCAGCAGTTCACTCTTTCTGTGATGCTTCACCCTCTCTGTGGCAGGCTGTGCCACCTGGGCAAGCTGCAGGGACATCCTGAGGACCTTTGGAGGCTTCGTTCTTGTTTCACAGCTGCCATCCGGCTGAGAAGAGTGCCAGGTGAAACGAACTGTGCCGGAAGGTTCATATGAATAACCAGATTTTTATTATCATTGTAATCACTTTGGCTGGCTAGTTTCTATGGTCAAAAGATATTTACGGTCCTGCTTCTAAGAAGTCAGGCGCATTAGCTACTCTAAAAGGAAAGTAATAAATAATTTCCTTTATTAACGGTGTATGTTTAGGTGAAAGGCTTTAATTTTGCATGTGTACAGAAAGCAAAACTTCTGCGCAGACAGACAATGGTTTTGCACAGAACAGGAGACCTCAATTTTAATGTTTACAAAAGAGAAAGATGAGAGGGCTTAGAGCATCTGTTTTTGTCAGCTCAAAGGGAAGATTTAGAGAAGGAGTCTGGAAGAGTTTATTGCGATGGTGTAAATCCTGTTTGGGCTCAGTCCTGCAGTTCTACCTCACGTGTGTGCTCTTAAATGACTGGGGAAAACAAGAAATCAAGAAATAGCTGAGAAACATCCGAGAAACTTCAACATAGTGGTTGACTGGACATCAATCTGGGACACCATTAAGCTACAATAAGAGTGATGGGCAGTAAAGTTCTCTACATTTGAACATCCTTTAAAATACAGAACTGGAAAATAAAATAAAATAGAATTAAAAAAAAAAAAAACAACCAGCAATTTGAATTTACATTCAAAATCAAATTTGGATAAACAGCTTCACAGATGTGTTTGTTCTGGAGCTCCTCTGCAAGAGCTGTAGCTGATGTGAGCAGCCAAGAATGAGCACAATCTAATTAAAAATGAGCTATAAACATTCAAGTATCAATAAACATGACCTGATTCTGCCCGTCTTCCTCACAGAGGGCAGAGATCAGCCTCCTGATGGCTTCATTACAGGTGTGAGGCACTAATTGGTGCAAAGAAGAGGTATAGAATCAAGACAATAACGAGCAGCAATTACAAAGTCAACTAACTTTCTCGGAGGTTGCTCAGGGCTAGATTTTTAAAGGGATTAACAAAAGCCATTAGAAACTATCAGCAGGGGCACTTCATCAGGTGCTAAAATATATTGGTAGGTCCCTAAGTGCCTTTAAAAATCTGTCCCCAGCGTACAGTTTCCTCATTTAACAGGGCAAAAAAAGGAGAATCGCTTAAACGTTGATAAATTCATCGAAGCAGACTTTGGGAAACCGCGAGGACTTCCACATGGACACCTGCTTCTTCAGAAGCTGGCACGCTTAAAACAGTCCCTGGTGGTATTTATTCCCTAGAGTGAACCCCATGTTTCTGCACAGAGCGCGTGGGTGCCAGGCTGCCCGCTCCTTACTCCTGGGGATAAATAAATCTTGCCAAGAGGTGTGCTGCTCTGCTCCGAGGCCAAATTTGATCTTGGACAAAGCTCAACTGAACTCCGGAGGAATGGAAACAGTGATGGGTGGTAGGTGGCTCTCGGAGCTGAACCCTACAGCTCAGGTTCATGCTTGTGAGCGCTGGCTACGGGGTAGGATGATCAGCATATGTCTTCCTCCAGTTTTTATTAGCAGCATGTCATGAAATCCGGTGCGGCTTTGTGAATGATGCTAAAAGTGGGAATTTACAGGGAATCAGTTAGAAGTGCGCTTTTGTCATGCAGAGCCTTATAATGAATCCTGCTTCCTTGGCGGGTGACGAGGCAGAAGAAGGTTAACACTGTCGACAGCAGAACAAGTCCAATGAAAAAAAAGGCTGCGAGTATCAGGCTGGCTTCTCCAGGACTCAAAGTTTTGCCAAAAAAATTGCCCCATTTGCTGTCATCATCTGTTAAAGGATAAATAGTTCATAAAAAATCTGTGCATAAATCTGAAGTGCTCTAAATGACATTTTAAAAAAATCCTTACCCTTTGCAGTGGTCCTATTTTTTGCGGTAGCTGTATCGTAGGCTCCAGTTGTGAGTTCTCCTTCTGAAGGAGCTTCCCGCTCTGTGTGGAGAGAGAAAAAGCATAGTTAAGTTGAAAGCCTTAGTAAGCACCTTTTGATTGTCTGGAAAAGTAGCCCTGATTTTATTTAATTCCTTCTACCTTGTTGATATGAACAGAAATCCTGATTAGGACAGCGCAGCTATTGCTCTGGACAGCTCCATGGGCAACCTCCCGCTTCTCTATAGGCATCTCTGTTACTTCACTACTTACTGTCGCGATAGGATGAGGGGTAATGGTTTTAAGCTGAAAGAGGGTGGGTTTAGATGGGACATAAGGAAGAAATTTTTTATGATGAGTGTCATGAGACACTGGCACAGGTTGCCCAGGAAAGTTGTGGAGGCTCCATCATTGGAATTGTTCAAGGCCAGGTTGGATGGGGCTTTGAGCAACCAGATCTAGCGAAAGACATCCCTGCCCATGGCAGGGGGGTTGGACTAGATGATCTTTAAAGGTCCCTTCCAACCCAAACCATTCTGTGGTTAGGTTCTGCATTTGCTTGTTCGTTTGAAGTTTCACGGCCTTAACGAATATGTGTTACAAAATAAATTCACCTTGTCCAACGCAGGAGTATTTTGGCTACATTTGGCATTGCCCGGACAGGAGACTCTGGACCCAGATGTTAAGTGAAATTATGTGACGTGGAGAGGCTCACAAAGCACTTCTGACTTCACTCACAAGTGGTTGGAAGGGACCAGAACCACTCAAAAAGTTGACCAACTTTTATTGGTCAAAAGATCACCTACTTTTTGGACAGGACAAACGGTCGTTTCCTGGAGCGCCTTGGTATCTATCTCATCTGGTCTCTGCCCATGCAGGAAGGAGCTCGAATAGCCCTGTGAGCCAGCAGTGACTACAGGGAGGAACAGCACCATGCCAGTCTGCAGACCCTCCCACACATCACGTGGCAGCGAGACTGAAAAATAGCTTTGTAGTTGTTTTCTGCACCACCTGTGTGTGACTAATGGCTGCCACTGTCCTAGACGGGCTCTTGTGAAGCACCAACTGTTTTTAAGTTGCAGAGTGCAGCAAAGACTACAGTCTCTGCCATGTCACCAGGGGTGTTTAGCCCATCCCTGGGTGACGCTAAGTGGCCACGGCATTCATTTGTAGGTGCTTCCCACCAGCATGCAGCAGTGATGCTTGCTTTCCTCCCTGCCCTCCATCCAATCTGCTGCGATACCACCTCCGAGCCCTAGGACGTGTTTCTGATACTGCACCTGATTTATTGATGGTGTAGGTTGTCTCCATGCCAGCGTGGATGTGGTCAGCCACATGGCAATGCAGAAGCCACGTTCCAGGGTTTTCTGCTACAAGCTCAATTGTCTGGAAAGTCCCAGGAAAAAGGTCATACACGTCTCCTCTGTGGTCCTTATCTGTCTGTGGCAAGGCAAAACCAGCATCGTAAGAGTCTTGCCTCAAAGACCCCGCCATGGGCACCAAATATTCCAGTTAGGCTTTCAGCTCCTCAAGGCAGATCAACTGCTTCTTGTTATATGTTTCTAGCATGCCTCATCCAGGGCAACTGCGGTCTGTGGACACCCCTCATTTAATCAATCAATTAATTAACAACAGGACACCCCTCCTGAGGACTTCAAGTGCTGCTTGAGCACAGGCATTTCTTTCAAAGACAGATTTTTCAGGTAGTCCTGCCAGTGCCAAGCTATCACAACATAAAACCACGCTGTAAGCAGGCATAGCCCTCTCTGATTTCCACCTTGTATCTTCCCTTTTACCCATGGGTAAATACATATTTTTACCCACCTAATCATGTCCTCTAACAGTGACATTTATTCATGTTTCATAGCAGGCTCAGAGTAGTAGAAGGTTTGCAAGGATCTTGTTCATTTTGTATTTCCTTTACATGCAAAACTCCCGCTGACCTCAGCATCAGCCCAGGGCTCCATGTCCAAGCTGCAAAACTAGGCTAGAACTTGGACTTTTTTGCAGAAATTTCCCATCACACTGTAAAGGTTTTGCTTTGATTAATGTTACCAACCTTAAAGATGAAGGTCTGTGCGTGGAAGTGGACTGTATGTATATCCACTTCATTGCCCATTCCTATCAAATACCAGTTTGTCCTATCACCTTCGTTCATCGTTAGACCCAGGAGACTGTTATAAATCTTCCCGTTGATTGCTGGAAGAAGGACAAAATAGGACTGATTAATAACTGGCCGTGGTACAGGTGATCACGCACCACCTCCACCGCACGTTGTCTCTGGGAAGAAGGGGTGCCCAGGCGGAGAGGGGACCCGCATGCGTGGCCAGGGCAAGAGCTCTCCATAGTGACTGCCGCCACTGCAGGGAGACAGTCGCATTTTTGTGTCACATTTTCCATTTCCAAATTGTCTAAGTACACAGCAGCACCTGCTTTTCCATCTGGAAAAGCATCAGATACAGGTTTTTTCACTGCTTGATGTCAAACTCCTGAACAAACAGGATTTATGCCAAGAAGCTACATGGAAAAAGAGGGAATAGAGTTGTTGCCTAAAATGGGTACCATCTGTAGAAAGAGGAGTTTGCTTTGCCAGGGCTGTTCCTGCCCTCGTCCAGTTTGTTCTGCTTGGCTCCTGAGGTGGCTGCTATTGCAGCCAGGGTTTTAAAATGTCATCCTTACGCTCCTACAAAACCAGCCTGCAAGGAGTGTAGCTCCCAAATGACGAGGGAAGTCTGGCAGGGCAGCCTCCCCCCATGAGTATTAGATTAAACTGTCTTGTTAGGAAAATATCTTGGCTGGGCCTCATGAAATCTTTTTGTTTCCAGAGTTGCAGCTTATGAAGTTGTCACGTGGTTGGGTAACTTCAGGCTAAGTCCCACGTCTTCCTAAAAGGGCTGTGAAAAATAAGCCTCGGTCCTCTTGGCTGCTGCCACCGAGTCCTACATACCATGCATGCTGTTGCCTTCTACAAAGTTCTCAGTGGAATTAAAGTCATCAGGACTCTTATGAAGGTATGTTTCAATATTTTCTTTCAAATACCAGGATTCATTTTCATCAAACACCATGAACAGAAGGGTAAATTCACGATCGATATCCTTCCTTAGACCTCTTTCATCTAGAATTCCTTTTCTGCAAACTATGAGAGGCCCAATCAGACCGCTGTATGTGTCCTGAAATAAAATAGACATATGCATTACAAATTTTCCAGTTCATTCAGTTATGAAAGAGATACAGATTAACTACAGATTAAATAAAGATTAAATTCCATTTTCCTATCAAATGAGAGGAAATCATTACTCTGCCTGATTAGAGATATCTTTCTCTACATGTCCCTATGTTAATGTGCCAAAGCAGTATTTTGCCTTCACCCTAAATCCCTTCAACTGTTCTTTAAGGAGGGAATCACATTACCATGGTGTATCCCTGGGGATTGCAGTAGATGGAATTACTCAGGCATGTGCAACTGTTATCAAAAAGGACAAAGCATCCAGCTCTGTAAATCGTTCCTCTGGCCTGTGCTCCTTGCATAAGTGAGGAGCAGGATCCTTTCAGAAACGTTACGCGAGGTAGAATGCTTTAGCCAAAGCAACTTAATCTTTAATCACAATTTCTTGGTTACCTTTACAAAATTCACTGTTGAATAATAAACCCAAGTGATACAGTTTGGATCTGTTTTACCAGGGCCGGATCGTTCTGGGACATTCCACCTGTAGGTGTTTATTTCCCCTGAAACAGAGAGAACAATTTTACCAAGAGCAGCTGGGTATTAGAGGGTCCGAATAGCGCGTAACTGAGATCTGCCCCCCTTCTCATCAAAAAATGATCTGCATCAAGACTATCCGTGGAAGCATGCAGCAACGGGATGTGAATGTGATTCTGCCTTCCAGGAGGTCGATGAGGTTCCAGTGGTGTAAATGGAGGCAGATGGCCCCCAGAAAAGGAGATCTGCCAACGATGCTGGCAACAGTGGCATCCCACAGAGGGAAGTCTGGAGACAGGACTCTTCATCTTTCTCCTTGGGCAAAACTTGTAGCAGATCAATGATCTTCGATGCCGATGCTTAAGGTCAGTTGAAGATGTCGGGAGCCAAGTTCCAGAAAATGTTTCTTGGACTTTCTCAGTTGAAAAGGGTACAAAGATGTGGTGGTTGCCACTGGGATTTTGCAGACGGTGCTGCAGGAGCGTATCAGCTCTGAGCCAGGAGAGGAGAGCTGAGTACTGACCTGCTGATGGCGAGCAACAGGAGGGTCCTTTCCTCCTCCAGCTAAGCCCCTGCTCCCCCACAATTAACGGAGAACGCCAGTCCCTTCCTGAAAGCCATCACCTCTGTCACCTCCTCCCTCAGCAGTGATTCCCTGAGCTCTGATTTAAAAAAGCAGAACAATCTGATGGGGAAATTATCTATTTGGGTGAGGATCAGTCCTCTACACCGAACGCAAACATGTCTACGCTCAGATGAACTGCCTGTGCTGTGTTTCCCTGCTTTGTTTTTTTGCTGGTACTACGGGGAAATGTAGGAGACCAAAATGTGGTCAATGTCTTGCCCTTTTAATCAGTGGAGAAATGTTGAACCAGGCAGTCTCTGGCCGAAAAGTCTTCCAGGGTGACAAAAGCCAAGAAGAGCTGGGGACATGGTACAAGTCAGGGTAAAACGGAAAGGAAATCAGAGAACTCTTGGCCGTGATCCTAGTACAGCCACAACCCAACAGCTGCCAAGAGCTGTGGGCATCAGGGCAGAGGAGAATTTTCAAGCTTAAATGGTTGCAAAGTGACTAGTTTCATGTCACTGAGCCACTACACCTTTTTGATGGATGATGCAATAGTGGGTTTCACTGTACAGCAATAACTACAAAAAAAAAAGAAATGGTGACTCTCAAATATCATACTGTATGAGATTAATCTCCCATAAATGTTGTAATATGATTTCATCTTGCAGGACAAGCACTGTCTGTGCATTACAGCATGGGTTTACACACTTCTGCAGAGATCAGAAAGGCTTTCAAGACACGACACCACACTAGCAGGACAGAAAACAACGACAAGAAACCCATCAATCTCAGAGGCGTTCATGCCTTGGAGCCTGGCACCAGTCCTTCACCACTTCCCTGTTTTTTTTACTCCTCGCTTCAGGATGTTTGGAGGCTGTAGCTGGAAAAATCTCCGCTCTGCTTAAAACCTGAGACACTTCAGATGGCATCAAAGAGCTGTCTTTGGTGAAGCATAATCCCTGAAAAGACTGATAAACGAGAAGAATGGATGTTTTCTCCCTCTTTGCTGCTGCGGGAGTGGAGGAATGGACAGGGAGAGGGCAAAGCTGTGGCAGCTGAGAGCTGTTTTGGCTCAGGCTGCTGTGGATCTGCTCCCTGCGCCTCTTTAGCATGTCCCCACTGTCTCTTCGAGACCTAGCAGTGCTCTCAGGAGAACAGTTTAGCAGGACGTAAATCTGGCTGATGACTGGTTCAGGATTTAGTGGGACTAGGTGGGCTCTGAGGAGCTTGGGGTGAGCAGTCCAGCCTGGTCTAGGCAGAAGAACCGTGAGGATTTCCACATGATGGTAGTGGGAACTGAAAAGCCCAGGAATTATTCTTGTTTGGAGGGACTTGTTTTCCTTAGCTGCTACTTTCAAGCTTCTAAGGAAAAGTCCGTGCTCGGACCTTGCTGAAGAGTCCTTTCCTTTGGCTTAGTGACAAACGCAGACACCTTCCCTCGGCTAACTCATCCCAAGCCTGCTCCCGTGTGGACACAGGAGACATGACAGTAGCGTTCCCAGTGTTACACCTCAACTGTCAATAAAACAGCATCGACAACACCATGGAGCAAATAACAAAACAAGGGAATTATATAAATCAGCTCCTTTTTTTTTTTTCCTTCATATATTAACCACAGGTTCATCAGCAAGGCAGATGGTGGCTGGCGTTTGGCCATCAATTTGTACGCGAGTGTACTGTATTGATACAGCTACAGGAAAGAGATTTCAGCTTCCAGAGAGGTTTACTACATCACGATTTCTTTTCATTTAGTTTCACACCGAAGCTCACAAATACTATGAAAAAAAATTGCATGGTTGATGGAAAAAAAAGTATGTAGATTTTGGGTTGACTGTAATGCCTTGGTTTGAGTTTGGCTTCCTACCAGAATATAAAACCCAAGATAAAAATTAAAGTACAAAAATTTTAACAGGTATTTTTCTGTATGATAAATTTCAGTGCTGTGAGAAGCATTTTCCGCTGTCTTCCGCAGTAGAAACTGAGGCATATTTGCTACGCTTCTTCAAAGACTTTTAAATCAGGTGACAGTGACAATTTTGCATGCTGCGCATCAGCTCTGAATGCAAATGCCAATTCTGTGTAGATTCAGAGAGCGGCAGAGTTCGCGTTGCCAAATGCACCTCTACCCATGAGTTTCTCAGTGTTTAAAACATCTGGAGCAAATGCAGCACTGGCTTACACTTCTCTTGCCATGACTATGGGCCGGCTTCTGCTTTTTTTTGGAGGTTGTCCAGTGATATTACATTCCTGTTTCTATCCCGGATAGAAACAAAGGTTCATTCTCTGCCTGAACATGCTCATTGGATCAAGAACCTACATGTATAACAACACAGAATTGCATCTGAATAAACACTGAGCGTATTATGCCTGGAAGAACACATAGGTACATGTCAGCTTCAAAGAAGGATTATCATTCATATGTTAAAATGCTTTTATATAGAGCCTTTGTAGCTCAAAGGAAAAAAAAACAAAAAGAAGAGCCTTACCAGGAAGGGTAATTGGTGTCTCAGATTGTTCTTCACAACCCACTTCTTCTATACCATGTGCACTTATCGAATAAGGCCTGCTGGCTTTGTTCTTAAATACGATCAGGACAGAGTCACCAACCTCGGCGTGGAGTAACGGCCCTAAATGAAAACAGCAGATGTGGTGATTAATGCTGCTTTTCTGAATTTAACAAACTTTCGGTAGCTTGGCCTAGGAGAGGAGACAAGGTCTTCCTCCAAACCCTCAGGTTTTTCTACTCTTTGAGCAAGACCATCAAAATCAGTTTGTTGTCTCAGCTGATGAAAAGCTCTGTACATATAAATAATCTTTTTTCTTTTTGGAATTGTTCACTCTGGAGACAGGTGTTTGGACAGCTTGCTTGGAAAACTCTTGTGAATGTTTTTTGTATCTTTCAAAATTCTACTTTTTAAGCTGCTAACAGCTTTTTTTTTAAAACTATTTTTTTAAGTTGTACTGCAAAAAAGGAAATGTCAAATATATTCCTAGAGAGTGTTGACTACTTTATGACCAGTTGTTACCCACTTCTTATGTCATAAAAAGCAGGAGCTGATGGTTATTTTATGACATGCATAAAATTTTGTCTTGTCTGATTTCAGATACAAATCCAGCCCCTTAATATTGACTTAATCCCTCTACAAGAGTATCCTCTATGTTACAAGCTCTGATGTTAAAGTGAATCCTGGAATTGCCATTTTTGCATCCTCCCTGTTAGTACTCCTTAAGAAACTCCTTATTCCATGTTAACAAAGCTGGGAAAACTCTTTGTTTTTGGAAAACAATCTTCTCACGTATTAGGCTTGGTCTGTGAGCAATAAGAACTACTTGCCCAGGATTTCCAAGTGTTCCTCCTCCTCTGTCCTCACTTTGTGCTGCGTGAAGTTGCCGTTTGTGTACTCCCTGTAAACCACCTTCTTGTATTTTGAACCGATCAGATCTTCTGCTTGGCTCAGGAAAACACGCCCATAGCTGCAAAATAAAAAGGAAAAAATTAAAAGCACTAAACCTTACATATCTAAAGGCTAGTAACTGTTGTGTTATTTGTAATAGATGTGGTAAGAATACATGGCTTGGTCCAATGTGCTGATTGATGTGAAGCCCTGGGTGCTGCAAGAGATTTTAGGCAGCAAATAATGAGTGATAATCCTCACTAAATGCACACCCTCTCCAAACAGGTAAATCTGAGGATATGTTGCACTCACCACTGGCTTTTGGGAACGCAAATCCTTCACCAGAGCTGTCAGGGCAGAGATGAAGTTTGTGCTAAGAGGAGTTTTGGTCACTCCCTCCAGCTGCATCCTCTGCTCCCATAAAAGATACTTCCTGTCCCTGCAAACCTGCATCCTCTTATCACAATGGCTGGATTTCGCTGTCTTGGCTATTATTCAGCCACAGGAAGATGATCACCAAAGCCTAACCTTGCAAAAGCAGGTGCCATCATCTGAGGTAAGAGGGGGCTGGTTTACCCTGCGCTCCTGGCTGCTGTGTGCTGCACAGGGCTGGATGCTTTCCTAGCGTGAAGATAAAGTGAGAAACGTACTTTCGCCTTCTGCACCTGGCAGAGGAGGCTTTTCTGTGCCCTCCAGGTTTGTACAGTCACCCACAGTTTGTTGTCGCTGCTCCGTGTGGGATCGCAGAGGGCTGGCTCGCCGGCAGAGGACACTCGCCACCAGTTGTGGAGGAGAGCCTTCACCTCTGCCAGAGCAGCTCTGCCTCCTGGCAGCTCATCTCCAAGGTGCCCCTGGCAGGGGAGTTGCAAGGTTGGCTCACAACATACTAAATAAAAGGAAAAAATGCCCCAGGAGTAATGCTTACTGTAGTAATACACTGTGTGCGCAACAACAGCCTTTGACAATGCTGGAGTTAATATTTTCTCTAAACATGCTTCATCACCTGTGACTCTTCAGGTATATTTACCGACTCCGACGTACTCTTCCTCTTTACAGGGTGTAGTTTCCCAGCCACTTTTCTAAGGTTGGTTTTTGAAATATGTTACTTGTTCCTGTTTGCTTTCACCAAAGCGGTCTCAGAGACCTCCCTGTGCAATATGATCAGGAACATGAATCTTCTGCAGACGCTTCTGATTCCTCAGCACAGTGCAGTGTAGATGTGGTTCACTTGGGGCTGTTACTGCGCACTGATTTTTCCAGGGGAGCCAGGGGCTACCGCGCCGCAGCGAAATAGGCTCAAAACCTCCCTAACGCATCTGCATTTTTTGCAGGGATTCACATCTGGGACAGGTACCTGGGTTTCCTCTCTATGAAAACCAGAGCAGTGGGATGGGCAGTCTGGGGAGAGCAAGGAAGGGAGAAGAGGGGCTGGGGGGCGTCATTGTAGGGTTGAGCCAGGGCTGGAACACACACACAGATTTAGGGACTTGGAAGTCTTCTTGGGACTTGGAAGTCTTCTTGGGTTCAACAACATTACAAGACACTCTGAGAAGAAAACATGTGAAAATGCTGCCTATGAACTAGTCTAGTCTGAGAGTTTGTCACTTTTTGGATATGTTTTGTGTTGTTCAGCAAAGATTGCCTCCTGAAAAGTACAAGGCTGGCTTCATGAAAGGACGCGTTAAAGTTCCCCCTCCACTATGCGCGCCCCCTATGCCCACAAGCATCTTTTGGTTTGGGTACCTTTCCTCGTTGCTGCTGACATTGTACATCTTCGGTGCCGAGCTCTTGTTTGAGGCGTAGTCCCACTCCACCTCCTCCGCGGCGATGTAGTAGAGCCTCATGGCTCCGCGCTGCTGCTGGCCTCGGGTGGTATTACGGCAGCTGCTGACCTCATAGAGATGCTTCATCCCACCGACAAAGTGATCAAAAGTCCTGCAAACCACTTTGAATGTGCCTGGAAAGGAAAGCATATGACATTTAGGCAATTTAAAAAAAAAACCCAACTTTAAAAGTAGTTGGCAAACTAGATCCCATGCCTTGTACATCTCTAATGTGTCCTGAAAAAACCCAAATCCGTGATGCTGTATGGAAAGCCAAGTGAGGGGATGCTTATATCACTCAGAGCCCACTGGCTTTGAAAAATTAAAGGGACCGAAGGAGAAACTAGATGATAAAATGGATATGCACCAATCATCTCCTTTAGTCACCACATGCTCTATGGTCCCAAGACGTAAGAGGATGGGATTTCAGGCTGACATTCACACTCAAGAGTAAACACGCACATAAGACACTGCAGGGTTGTGACCTGAAACTCCTACATTACAACAGGTTCTTCAACTAAAAGCCTAATGGGAATGCAGACACAAATGGAGCTCCGTGAGTCAGCAAGTAACTTTTTGCTCCATCGGAAAGACTAGCCTGCTCCATCTTTATGCAAAAACCTCCGTAAATTATTTCTAACTGTTTGAGTTGGATTCGCTTAGCCAAGGAAGCTCTGAAAAGCAATTGATTAGATGTCTGGCTGCAGGAACTAGCTTGCCAGTAAGCCTTGACCAGTGCTGCTCATGCTGCAGACGTGCCCATGGGGAGCGCCAGAAGACATAGGATGGGTGTGCTTTGCAAGCACCAGTACAGGCACAGAGAAACAGGCTGTGTGTTTCAGAGACGCTGTTTCCTTGTCCCTGTGCAGAGAGATGCTGTGCCAGCCTCAGGTGATGAGACTTGCCACTGAGCCACTGCAGCTGCCCGGGGTAATCAGGCTGATGGAGGCCTCTCAGAGACTTTGAAATACAGGTCTTATACAATACAGCCATTATACAAAACTGCCTCTAACAAAAGGGAAGATGCTGCTTATAACCATTTGTTTATGTGCACCTATATGGTATAAAAACCACTGAGTTAAACCTGCAACTCTCTGACCTGCTGGAAAGCAGCTCTGCAGAGAGGGACCTGGGAGACCTGGTGGACAACAGGGTGACCATGAGCCAGCAACGTGCCCTTGTGGCCAAGAAGGCCAATGGCATCCTGGGGTGCAGCAAGAGGAGTGTGGCCAGCAGGTCGAGGGAGGTCATCCTCCCCCTCTACTCTGCCCTGGTGAGACCACAACTGGAGTGCTGTGTCCAGTTCTGGGCTCCCCGGTTTAAGAAGGACAGGGAACTGCTGGAGAGGGGGCAGTGAAGGGCTACGAAGATGATGAGGGGGCTGGAGCATCTTTCTTATGAGGAAAGGCTGAGGGAGTTGGGTCTTTTTAGCCTGGAGAAGAGAAGACTGAGCAGGGATCTCATCAATGTTTACAAATCCTTAAAGGGAGGGTGCCAGGAGGAGGGGGCCAGTCTTTTTTCAGTGGTGCCCAGTGACAGGACAAGGGGCAATGCGTATAAAATCAAATATAGGAAGTTCCCTCTGAACATGAGGAGGAACTTCTTTCCTTTGAGGGTGGCAGAGCACTGGAACAGGCTGCCCAGAGAGGTGGTGGAGTCTCCTAATCTGGAGACATTCCAAACCCGCCTGGACGCCATCCTGTGCAACCTGCTGTAGGTGGACCTGCTCTGGCAGGGGGGTTGGACCAGATGATCTCTAGAGGACCCTTCCAACCCTTAACATTCTGTGATTCTGTGATTCTGAGCCTTTGCTCTTCCTCCATGAAAGGCCAAACCTCCAAGGATCAGCTTTTCTGTAGCTGTGATGGTCAAAGGTTGCAGTGACAGTGAGAGCATCTTTTCACTTGTCTGTGGGTGGATTTTTACACTTGTACTCTCCTTCCCATTTACACAAGCAGAAGCAGACCACAATGTAGTCATGCAAAACTCCACTAGCTAGCACTCCTGTGAAGGAGGAAAGCGCTTTCACAGCTGCTCTTTATGTGATCCGGTGATGGAACCAAAATCGGAAGTATAGCTCCCTCCAGACTGGATCTCAATCCATTCCTTGTGCTTCTGGGGTGAAAGTATTGAAAAAGGTAAAATAAAATGAAGTTAAGGAAAATCACAGACATTGGTGATCTGGTAATTCACTTAATTTCCCTTATTGTCAGTAGAAGGTTAGCTGGCCAAAATCAATAATCTCCTAGAATATGTTGTTTAGTGTGAGTCCTGTGCTGCAGTTTCGTGACAAATGGTGGAAATATATGGGATATGCATAAGAAAAGAATCTTCTGTCTTATAGACACCAGCACCAGAGGTCTAACACAAGGCCAACAGATATTTCTATTGGGTGCTCTGGCCAAGGATGGCCCTTGGCATAGATTTGCACAATTCTGATGACTGTGTTGATTTAAACAGGGTTGCACCAATGTAAAGAAAATCAATGTTGCACCCTGTTGTGAAGATTATCTGGTGCCTCCAACAAACAATTCACCCCTTCTGAGTTTGAAGAATCATAGAATCATAGAATCACTTGGGTTGGAAGAGACCTTCAAGATCATCAAGTCCAACCATAAATCTATGCCAAAAAAACACCCCTAAACCATGTCCCTCAGTGAATGTACCACTGGATTACACAAGAGAATTAAAAGTATCTTTTATGTATGTGCTTCTGAAGAAAGTCCTAAAGACTAAATATTATTGAAGTCCTAAAATACTTTAAATTATGGTGACTGTCTGCATAGCAGTGAATATTATCTTTGCTAAAAAAAAAAAGCCTGTTTTAAGAGTTATGGAAATTTTGCCAGCATCCCGTTAGCTATCTGTCTGCCTGCTGTTCTGCCTGTCTGAGGTCATGAAGGCCTCTGCTCTTTAGTGCACATATATATTTGATTTACAGCACCTTGCCAGGAAAGTAGCCCAGCTTGAATAACCAGCTACACCAGGTCCCCGTGGTCCCCACACTTTCAGGCTCCCTTGTGCAGAGCAGAGCATCTCACTGACTGTTATTTTCACTGCTTGATTTCTTGGTGTGCCACACCACCAAGATTAGGTCAGGAACGTACCCACATGGTCCGGCTGCATCAGCGCTGTCCCCGATAAATGAGGAAACAAGGCCATTCCGTCCCTCGTCGTCCCTCTCAGGTCGATGGTGTTTCCTTGAAAATGAACCCCGTGCATGTCGTAGTGACTGCCCAGCCCGATGAGGTGCCAGGAGACCTTGTCATCCTTGCACATGGCCAGGCCTGGCAGGTTACCAAACAAGTAGCCGTTGACAGCTGGAAGGAAAGAGACCAGTTGGCAGCAGGTAGGTGGAAACTCATCACAGAACCTTCTGCCACCTTCCCAGCAAAAGACTCACTACTCAGCAAGTCACGGAGTTAGTTAAAGGGGCATTTTGTGAAGCAAAGGTAGCAGTGGCTGACACCAAATCATTCCTATAAACTCCCAGCTTCTGCATTTTTTTTTAGCCTATAAGATCTTGTAACAGCCCTTTGCAGTGATGTAGCACTTCTCTGAGCTTTTCAGGGTGCCACTGAGACACCAGTTAAGTGTGTAAATTAGGTACCTCCTTTCAGCCTGGAGAATGTATAACCAGCTCATTAAGGACATGGAATGGGCCATAAAGACTTTGAGTTTTAAGTTCAGTTCTGATGGAGCCTTTTTATGTGATTTTGATGTTTGATTTCCACTTTTACTTCTGAAATGTATCTCTTTCTTTCACAAGGGCTAAGCTCCCTAATCCTCAAGTGCTCTCTGTGATCACTGGGTGAAAGATATTATGGCAGAATAAAACTTTAGTATGAGATGCCATCTCGTAATGGAAGAATAAAATAGATGGGTCCAGAAAGCCCTGATGTTTTCTAACATTATATATTCTCAGTGCTCTTCAGAAAACCAAAACAAAGAGAGATTATGTGATTTCCTCAAGTCGCCAAGTCAGGAATAACTTGAAGGAGGTCCATGCTGAAGTCAGATACTTACATACAGAAGTGATGTTTTAAAATATTATTGGCCGTTCTCCTAGTCTTTGCCTCTTCTCTTCCAGAGGTGGCCACTGCCCAACTGGGAGCTGGCAGAGCAGAGCAGAGCAGGTGGACCTTCTTTGTCTGGGCTAGTGTGAAGGCCAGCAGTGAAATTTAAATCACCCAGGAATAACAGCCTGTCCTGCAGTTGGTGCCTGACAGGCATTATGCCCTTTTATAGACCCATGTTGTATCTAAAAGCTACACTCAGTTCCCTTTCTCCAGGTGTAGATTGTAGGTAGATACCTTCATCACTAATGTGACTGGGGTTTCAACGTGCACTCCAAGGGCATCAGGAGCCGGCCAGAAGCTGACCGACAGCCTTCCACCTCACCCTCCAGTACACTGCAATTGGCTATGAATGATGACAAAATCTGCCAACTCATCTTCCTAATATGACTGAGGAAAAGGTGTCATTAACAGATACTAGATATTTCATACCATGCATTTTGTTGGATTCCTTGAAATCTGCATCATTTTCATCTACTTTTGAAGGGTCTCCAGTAAATGCTTCAATGTTCTTGTTCAGATACCAGCTGTCATTCTCATCGAAGATTGAAAAGAGGAGGTAAAATTCTCTGTCTATTCCCTTCTGTAGCCAATAAGGAAGCCAAGACATTAAAAAAAAAGTCTGTGCAGAATTATACAAGTAAAAATTATATTAATCTTTTTTTAACAAAGCTTTCTTTCCCTCCAGAATTGCAGCTGCTTTCTTACTACGTCCTTGTGGAGATAGGGATTGGCACTCTCCCTCAGCCAGAAGGAAGTGTCTGTTACTTAATTAAGGTGGAAAGATGCATTAGTCACTAATATGTGCATGGAAAAGATGGAAAACCTAGGGAAGAGCCAGAGTATTGGGGGATGACAGTTTTACCCTCCTAGCTATCCCCTTAGGTTAGCTTTCCCCCATTTGTTTAATCTCTTAAAACTGAGCTGGGAACTGGGCAAACTGGCCCATACAGGACCTTTCCCCCCAGTGCACCACAGAATCACAGAATCACAGAAAGTTAAGGGTTGGCAGGGACCTCTAGAGATCATCTGGTCCAACCCCCCTGCCAGAGCAGCTCCACCTACAGCAGGTTGCACAGGATGGCGTCCAGGTGGGTTTGGAATGTCTCCAGAGCGGGAGACTCCATCACCTCTCTGGGCAGCCTGTTCCAGTGCTCTGCCACCCTCAAAGGAAAGAAGTTCCTCCTCGTGTTCAGATGGAACTTCCAAATATTCGATTCTATACCCATTGCCCATTGTCCTATCACTGGGTACCACTGAAAAAACCTGCTGTTAGGAACAGGCAGAGGTCCCCGTTGGGCACCTGCGTCCCGTCGTGATTCAGTGTGTTCTTCCGACAGACCAGCAAAGGCCCCACAAGTCCAGAGTTGGTGTCCTTGATGGCATCAGTGGCTGAGTAGTACAGATAGGTCAGGCACGGGGGGTCACTCTCTGTTGGACCTCCATTTTCAGGCACCTTCCATTTGTATGTAAAGGTTTCACCTGGCTTAACATGGGCTCCTGGCTTCAGATAGCCTGCAGAGAGAAAATTGAGAAGCATCGAGGTTATGGGAAGGTTTTGTCTTCCTGAATATAAGCATTAGCTGGGAGTCAGACACAGCTGATGATTTCTGTGGACAAGGTCCTCCTTGCAGCCACAGCTCAAGCACTACATCACAGTCTGGGCACTTATGCCATGGGGACATCTCACTGAAGTCCTGTGCCATGGGGACAACAGAGCCTGTTCCCCGCAGAACAAGTTTAGCTGCTTCACCCAGACACCTTCTGATGCTATCTGGATTATCTGGATTCAGACAGACAAGACATGCAGAGCTCATCTTTGTGCTTAAATGGCTTCCTCTCATGTTTGTAGCTTACCTACCCTATCGTGAGATTCATCTGCAGCATCAACGCAGACTCCAGCTTTTCATTAAGCACCAAAAAAGCAATTACATCAGTGAGCGGAGCTGCAGCTGTGGCTGTTTAGAAATTCAAAACAAATCTGATCCTGGTAATTGTTTCTTTTCGATTTTGTAGCAACACATGGGAACCTCTGTCAGTCTCCAGAGGGCGGTTGCTATTACTGTTTTTAGAAGCTACTTTTAAAGGATTTGGGCCATTGTCTGTGGCTCTGCACAGGGTGGATGTAGCACCTCTCATGTAATTTGGCTCCTGTAAAGGAGTGTTGGTATCCACTCAGAGAGGACTTGCAAAAGGGACCTGAAAGGAAAGCTGGGGAAAGGGGTCGTCCCTGAACATGTTTTAGAAAAAAAGTGCTAAGTGACTTTTTTGGTCTTTGCTATGAGGAAGATCAAACCAGAAATTTTGTTTAATGCTTAGGCATCCACTGACTGGGTTTTCCCAGCACAGTCGGATGTGTCTGGCAGCAGCAGACTGCACTGATCTAGTGCTCCTCCCAATACTCCAAGAGAATCCTCTTGGAAACTTAGACGCAAGTGAAAATATCAGTATTACATTTAAACACACACTGTTTGCCTCAAACTGCAGTACAAAGTACTCCTGCAACACCATCCTACTCTACTGGATTCATCCTTCAACAGTCCTCAATAAGGAGAAGAACGTTAATTTGGAGGTAAAAACCCTCTGAGAATGGACAGCTATCACCATAGAAGAGTGTTTCCTGAGAGGACAATTGAAAAAAGGTGTCTGTAGACACCTGTAGATGTCTCTAGGTATGTTTATGTCTAGTATTTTCACATTAATAAGATGCACTCAGACAATACACAGCCTTTGAAAAATCATTTGCTGTAAACCTGTAGCCCCTGTAGGGGCTGTGCCTGTATACACTTGTTGATAGACACGATGGAAATCCAAAACCCAAGGGCTACAAGGAGAGAAGAAGGGGCAGAAAGATTGTTAGGAAGAGGTGAATGTGGAGTTGAGTTCCTCTCCGAAGACCCAGAGGTGTGCAGCACACACTGCTGCTGAATTGTAGGACTTGATTTGATTTTGCTCCACGCCAAAGGGTGCAATGCTGATGGGCACTATTACCAGGGACCGTTAAATGAAAGCACAACAGGACTCCAGACAAAGGGAAGCTGCACTTCCATCAGGGAACTAGGTCTGATGCGAGTGGCATTAGGATATGTGCAGGTGACTTCAAGGCTGAACTCAAGCCAGTTGTTTCAGGATATAGTAGAAACTGCTGGCAAATTTGTTCTGTTGCAAGATCAGCAGTTAGAGACAGCAGAATTTAATAAAGCCTTTTGTATTGATTTTATTGCATGATGTTATGAGTTTTACATGTTGACCTCATTCTCTTAGTACAGTTCTCAAAAGAGGGATTATGTCCCATGAGTTCCCTTCTGATGTGTTGTAGTGGAAACAAAGCAATTTAGACAACAATAAACCCACCTTTCCTTTCACAAATACTGAAAAAACCTTTTCAGAGACCACAATATTATCTCTGTAGACACCATGGATGGGATTCAGCTCACCTTACTTGAGCCCTCTAAAGCTTAGTCCCTAACTCAAACTCTAGGCTTCTTCTGTAGTCAATGGAGACAGAAAGACATCTCCGGAAGATTACCCACTGTCTCCTAAAATAAGTGTTCAAAGTAAATGTGACTTCTCACTCTCTGAAGGGGTTGATTCTTGGCACTGAGTGAAAAAAGTTCCTATCAATTAAACGTGACTTTTAATATTTAGTGGTTAAACTTTGGTGATAAAGACCCTGTCCTTGCACAAAATTTCTTCACCGGAAGGGTTATCAAACATTGGAACAGGCTGCCCAAGGAAGTGGTGGCATTGCCATCCCTGGAGGTATTTAAAAGCTGGGTAGCTGTGGTGCTGAGGGCCATGGTTTAGGGGTCGTTTGGCAGTGTTAGGTTGGTGGTTGGACTCAATGATCTTAAAGGTCCCTTCCAACCTAAGTGATTCTATGATTCTAAAACAAGAGGAAGCCTTTGGTAAATGCTCTGTTTCAGCATTTAGATATGTGTAAGGATTAATAAGGATTATCACTGCTTCACATACCAGGTCAATCAGACAAAAGATGCCTCTGACGCTGACTATCCTGACAGTGAAGCAAGGACAATGCCCGACCTGGGTTAGAGAATCAGGAGTGGAGCAACCCAGGCCACGGGGACAGCTGTACCCAAAGGCTCAGCAGGGGCATCATGCAAGATGCTAAGCTTCACAATTCCAAAGCATGTCCAGAGCCATCCACTGACTGCAGCTGAACCATATTGAGTTAGGACTAATATAAATTGGATTGAGCTTGTGACTTTTGCTCAACATGCACCTCAGCTACTTTTAGACGCCTTGTCTGGCACATGTCCAAGGGGAAGAACCATCATGTTGGCAGAGTGGGGAGACCCACAGGCTGTGACACGTAGGGTAAATACAAACTAATCAAACCCTCCCTCCTGTGCCTTAGCATCCACAAAAAAGGCAAGCATGCAGAGCAACAGAAGATCTTTAGACTCAGGTATTCTGGATATGATGATACAGAAGTCAAAACTTACCATCTAAGTAGGGAGCACCTTCCGACAGCTTGCTGAAGCTTACGCCATGGGCCATAATGCTATAGCTCCTTTTGGCTTTGTTGGCAAAAGTAACTAGCACTGTATCTCCCACTTCAGCTTTTATAACAGGGCCTTAAAAAAAGAGAGTGAGGGAAGGTATTAGAAGAACTGGCCTCTGACATATTTCTATCCAAACAAGAGAGGGCTGACTGGCAGCTGCATGCACAAAATTCCCCTCTGCATCCAAGCGGATCTGTATTCAAGCCCCATGTGATGACAGGAGGGGAAAATATTCACTCTACCAAGTAATCCCAGATGCTTCATATCCTCTGACCGAATCTTCTTCTCACTGAACGTTGCATCAGTATATTCCACATAGAGAACTTTCCAGTATTGCCCTCCTATTCTGTCAGTCCCTTGTGTGAAATATATTGCAGATTCACTGTGGAATTAACAAATTGGAGTGGTTAAATAAGTGGAGGTTCAGGCAGATTTATTACTCCAGACACAGGAGAAATGACCCCTCCCAAGTTACTAGTTTGCATACACTTTTCTAGGAGACAATGGGAGATATTACTGGTCCTAACTACAGTTATAAATTAGTTAACAAATGGGCATTCGTTGTGCATAAGACTTTCATGTGTTTAACCCCAATTTACTTAGGGAGACATCTATGTCAGCTTACTTCTAACTACCTTAGGCACGACCTGTGCACAATGTGTCTCTAATCCTCGTTAGCTTTCCCGGGAGATACTGTAATACAATTCATTTTCATCAGTAATAACAGAGGGGGGAAATCTACCATTATGGCACCTCTGAGATACACAGATTGTTAAGTGTGAAAGCTGTCTGAGGAGTCTCAACATAGGGTCATCAACTCTGCTGAACTCTGCGCACCTCACCAGGGCTCACTTTCTCCATGGACTTAATGGAGCAAGATAAGTGCTTTCAGACGGCAACTCCGAGCATCGCAGTTACGAATCTGACTTCCTGACAAGGTTGTTTAAATCCATTCCTCCCTGTCCCCTTCAATTAAAATTAATAACAGTACAGGACCCAGCCCTGGTGAATCACTGGGGAAGTCTCACCCAGACTCCTGAAATTAAAGCACAACAGGAGAGGACAAGAAAGCTTACCTGCCAGTGGCGTTCAAACCCTGCCCAGTGAATTTATCATAACCGTCAGGTCCATAATTCCAGAGCACTTCTTCAGCAGCGATATAATATCTTCTCTTGTGACTGAGTGGTGAAGGCCAAGACACGTTTTTTTGGCAGATTTGAACATCATACAGTGCCTCCATGCCACCTGGGAGGAGAAAGAGTCTGGAGACAGTCCTTGGCCAGCTGTGGAGCTGTCAGCAATCTCATGGATACAAATGCATATTCAAAACTCTCTAGGAGCTGCATGGGTTGGAAACGATTACTAAGGCAAATTCCATTTTTAAAAACTTCCTCTGCCTATGCTGGGCCAGATGCTACCACACTTCTCTTGCAAGGTGGTACTTTATGCCGCAGGTGAAACCCACTGACATCAATGACACTTTAGTGATTTTCTTTACTCAATTCCTTAATCTGTGTAAGGATGGTAGAATGATTCGGGAGGTCAGAGTGCCTCCTGAAGTGTGCAAAATGACATCATTTTCCCTTGACTTTCATTGAAATAGAGGCTGGTTGTTACCACACTGAAGATGTATTGTTGCTTGCCACAATCAAGTCTGTTTTGCCTGATGCAAAACCCACCGAAATCAATGTGCAAGTTCTTAAAAGCAAAAATTCTCCCACCTTGTCCCTGATATGATAATTATACATTGCCTGCTGTCATGACACCTAGTTTATGATACATGCTTTCTGGTTCTTGCACCACACAAATATCACAACATCACCATCAAATTGCCTCACATAAAGTTTTCTGACAACACTGCCAATTTTTGTCTGATTCCTGCAAAGGAAAGAGCTATGAAGTGTTCAGCTGGCAGGGTTTTTCTTTATGTGTAAGTACTTATCTACAACAAAAAGTGATGACGAAGGCTCCTCTCATTACTCAAAAAATTCTCCAGTTTACACAGAAAGTGTGGTGCCAGTGCTGGGTCTAGCCAGCCTTCCTGGTATGAATTACACAGCTAAAAGTCGTTCATACTAGCTGAAGAGTTGGCCCAACATGTACAATTTCCACTGGTGACTAAACTCATATTTATTATGTTTATCTGGCAAAATAGTGCCAAAGTGTTCAGTTAGTCACAAAACAAGTGTCAAATCCTGCTTCCCCTGGAAACATCTCTCAGTTTTCTTTTCCAAGCATAACAGAGGCTGGAACTTCTGAAGGGATCAGGGAGATCTGCAGCAGCGTACCTCGTAAGTGCTCATTAACCTGGCATGTTATCAGCCACCTCCCAGGGTTCCCGGGAGTCATCTCCGCCGTGATGAACGTTGCTGGGAACAGACCGACGACATCTGCGCGCTGGTCTCTGTTAGTGAACGTGTGGCCATAGAAATACGCAGCGTGGATATCTATCTCGCTTCCCATGCCAAACAAGTGCCAGGACATGGAAGTGTCAGCACACATCTCCAAGCCGGGGAGATTGCCATAAATATAACCATTAATAGCTAGAAACAAAAGTATGAGACTTTATGAGAGGTGAAAGAGAAGTGCTAAGTGCCTCTGACCCCATTTCTAAGGATGATCCTTTCCTGGCCCAGAAAAGAAACTCTCTGAATGTCCACATTGAATAAGGTCCTCACAGGCTCCTTGACGAAAAGTAACATTTTGAACATACAGCTTACAGCTCTGGACGATCAAATGGCCCAAATTCTCTGGCTGGGTCTGTGAAAAACTTCCTGGGTGATATGAAGATGTTGCAAAGGCCAAGTCATCACCAAAGAGGCCTGATAAAGAAGTTAACTTGTTCTGCAGCTATTTAGCATGTCTGAGATGTATTTCCTCTTATTCTGAGTCATAACTATACCATTATGTGCCAGGCTTAAGCAATTTAGATAGAAAATTATGTCAGTGAAATCAGTCTAGTCAGCTCTTTCTTTCTCAGCTTCCACACCTGACAATATATCAGGACACTAGGAAAACAAGACTCATATTTTGCAGAATATTTTAGCTCGTAGGTTCCATGGTACAACCGAAATACAGACAAATATCCAGATTTAACTCCTTGCACCATATCTCCAAATGGCACAAAGTGCTATTAACCAATGGATCTCTGAAGGGAAGGGATGGTTGTACCAGCCAGACCACCATCCACCAGGGTCTTTGAGAAATGCTGGGCAATATACGCATCTCAAAGTGCTCTGCAGCCTCCTTTTTTCACAGCTGGTCAAACAGACACCAAATGGCTTAAATCTGTTGCCTAAGATAAAATGCTAAACAAGTGGCAGAGCTGGGCACGAAAGCCAAATCTCCTTTCTGCAAACCAGTGTGTGTTGTGCTGTATTTAGGGAGAAGCTTTTTATCAATATGATACTTCAACATCCTGACCTGTTCCTTGCAGGCACAGATAAAGGAGACACGTCACAAGGGACAGAAAGTGCTACTGAAATGAAAGGAGCCTGGTCACTGCTGCAGGTCACCATTTGCTCAAGAGTCCTGCTCACCATGCATTCGGTTGCTGGTCTGGAAACCTTCATCCTCTTTGTCAACTGTGGCTGGCTCTAAGCAGAAGGTGTTTATATTCTCATCGAGGTACCAGCTGAAGTTTTCATCTACAATGCTAAACATCAGGGCAAAAGCGTTAGCAGCACCAGTCCCTTCTATTGAGGTCTCATCTGCAGTTCCTAAATTGCAAACGAAAAGGAAAGTGATAAAAAAAGCCTTGGAGGGGATTGAATTTAAAAGTGACAGCAATCTTGGGGCACTCAAGTGCTCTGCCTGTGGTCTGTAGAACATGATGAATCTCACCTAATTTTGCTCTTCTAAGGCATCTTGACCCCCCTCCAACAAACCTGGGGCAGACGAGTGTCTGCAGAAGGCAGTTCATCTCGTCTTAAGGCAAGCTGATATTTCAGGATCTCTTTGATTTGATGTAAGCACAAGTACCTGCCAATATCTGTGGGTTTCCCCATCTTTGGCCTACTGCACCCAACCCTGCCCTTTAGTCAGCGTCAGCATCTCTGTGCCTACACAGTGACCCACGTCATGGACCTGATCCAGCTGAAAAACAGTGACTTATTTTTGACCAGTAATTAAGGAGAGACAAGTGGTAGCCGGCATTTCTGTTGTATTGAAGCGACTAGTGAACCATACCCTCAGAACGGCCATCTAAATGTGGCACGCTCTCCACGGACTAACAGGGAGGCCTTGACAATCTAGGACTAGATACTTAAAAATGCTGAAGGCAGGATGAATATATTCTATTCAGGCTAAGTTCAGTGTCATTATCTCAGTGATCATTTGGGGAACAACCTGAGACCATAGGAGTGGTGATACCGAGTAGTCTATTATTAACCATTGGCAGTTTCAGACTTCGTCTAATCATCCAGCCTACCTCTGAACCCAGGAAAACCTTCGTTTCCCCTGTCTCCTATGGGAGGGAGTGCCATGGGAGTGCCATGCTATGGGGGCCATGCTGTCAGTCCTGCAAAGAGCCATCCACAACTGTTAGATGGAAGACTACAGCAGTAGCATCGTGCAGATATCCACCTTGATGAGTTCAAGACCTAATATGCAAATAACCTGGCCTTTCAGGCTAGGATTGTTTGGAATGTGCTATCTCCTAGCTTCATGTATTATCACATAGTTATCATCCCAGTTTCACATATTCTGGCAGTTCTGCAGATTTCAAAGGATCTCCAAGAGAATAAAAGTCTGAGACATTTTAATTGTGCAAGTTAAGATGGAGACCGGGCCTATCATTTCCATGTTGAAGTCTTTTTCTTCTTCATATATAAAACCTGCTTCACTTATATGTTCTGTATATAAAATCTGGGCTGGTTTTGTACTGTGGGAGTTCCTGGGAAGAGGTGGCAGAGTTACACGTGCCAAGAGGGAGAGGGGTGACAGCTCAGCTGATAGATGGGAGAGGGCTGGTACGTGGTCCCTGATAGCTCCAGGACAAAATTAGCAGGCTGTAAAGAACACGGGACAGGTTGTCACCTCAGTCGTTCAGCAAGCATCCCCATATGATTTTGATATACATGTTGTGAGCAAAAATAAATATATAACCCACATGGGAAAAAAATGACAAAGCACATTGGGGTTTCAAATATGTAAATGCCAATGCTGAAGTCACCCGCCCAGCCTTAATTTCATTTCCTGGGCAATGAGTCCTTTGCTAGTTCTGAAATTATCCCAGTTTGGGAACATTTATTTTTGGTCTCGGCCATGACCGGCTGGCCACAGAACATGCTGCAGTCCCTCTACCAGCGCAGGCAAATCTCTTTTGAAGCCAAAGGGGAGCAGGAAGGGGGTTGTCCCAGAGCTACAATACCTACCCTGGGATGCTCCTGGAATGGCCCAGCTATTCCTTGCCCCTTTTTATGGGCTATGTAGGGATAGACTCTAGACCATCATGTTTATACCTGTAAGCAAAAATGACTGTTAAGATGCCAAGCTTGGCAGAGGGGCTTGTTTTGTCAGTGTTTCTAGCTCAGTACCTTTTTTACAAACCAGCAGTGGCCCAATTAAACCAGATGCAATATCTCTTGGTGTGTCAATGTGAGAATGGTAAATCCAAGTCAAGCAGTTTGAGTCTGCCAAAGTTGGGGAATAATCTTTCCTTACTGGCCATGTGTACGTGTAATTTCCACCGGGAACAACAAAGTCGTCCTCTTTGCTTTTACCGCCAGTTCCGTCAGGGTAAAGTGCTCCTAATGCATTAAAAGAAAAAGGAAGCTTTTAGCCCCCCTCCCTTTAACTGTTTTCCTTAAGTAAATGGGTAATTTTTTTCTATTTTATCAGATTAATAAATAGTAACAGCACTCACAAATGCAGAATCACCAAGAAATTGTGGGAAAAATCGAGAAGTTCTGGCAAAACAGTCAAAAAACTGTTGAGAGTTAAAATCCACCATTTATCAGTAGATAAAGCTTTGAAGATGCATTAACAGGCTGTGATTTTTCCTTGACTTTTTACTCTCATCAGTCGTCTACACATTTTGTCAGCTAACATTATATAACTTCTCATAGAAAACTGATGAGAGTAATGAATGAAGGCAAATCCATACAGTCCTCTAACCAAAATACACATACATAGGTTTTGGATTCTGAAAATTAAATCATGTCTGTTATACCTCTACAGAGAGGAAAACATTTACTTACAGGAACTCTATCTATTCAGAGAGGCTAGAAGCAGAAGGAAGGAGGGAAGATGCTCTGGTCACTTATAGTTAAGGAAAATAATTCAGGAAAAAAGACCCACCTAACCTGTTCCAGTGCTGGATTTAACCCAGGCGTCGAAGGTTTGTGGTGAAAAGTTTTAAGAGATGAGGTTGTTCTTGTTTTTAGTCATCAGCTGCAATTACTGATGATTTTATGAGAGAGTGTTCTAAAGTCCTCTGATGTCAATGGCCAGAACAATAAATACTTGGACAAACTTTTAGCCATGATATTAGCTACTCTAGGGTAAAAGGAGAGGAAAAATGAAAAAGAAAAGAGCTAACCAGCTTTTACCTTCAGAGTCCTTGTCATAGAAGACCCCATGTGGATGCACAGAGTATGGGCGGGAAGCAAAGTTCTTTAGATGGACAATGAAGACATCCTCTTCTTCTGCCTTCAGGACTGGCCCAAGGAACCCCAACCAGGCTGCTTTGGGGATCTCCTGGGAGTAAGTGTAATCTGTGAATTGCCTAAAAATAGCCTTTTTGTACACACGCCCTATCCGGTTGGCTCCTCTGGTCGCATACACACTTGCAAACCTAGTGTTGGGAAGGGAAAACAATTTAGACAAAAAAACCTCCTTTCAGCGGTGATAAATAACTGGTGCTTGCAGTGCAGATAAATAGTTCCCTGGGAAATATCACATAGTTAGTGGAATAAAGGCTGAGGAGTAAACCTGGACAGCACTAGCAGGGTCCAAGCCCCTTTCTGTGTGGTAACAGTCATCCTACTTGCAAGACCAGTATTTAGCATGGTTGCTACAAGTTTTCACTTGAGAACCAACCACTCAGGCCTTTCTGTACAGTTTTAGCACCTTCTCCCTCTTTTGAAGTTTTGAAACCTCACATCTGAAAGCATGACTCTTCAGAAGGAAAAGAAAACCATTTTTTTTTCTACAGACAATAAGAGCAATTGTAATCAACCAGTTTGACACCCCAGACGAGTAACATGAAATATGCACAATTTCTACATTCCAGAGCCTATGTTTATAGCAACTTCCAAGTGATGGAGAATCCACCATGTGGTCAGTGGTTGACATATTATAGCTATTAAATAGCTGCTCCTTGAATTGCATTTGTAGTCTAATATCATCTAGCTCCACACTCCAACCACTGGTTCCCATCAAGCTGTCTCTCAGATCAAAGAGGCCACATACCAACATGAGCTGCTTTTCTATGCAGGCACTTGCATAAGTTTTAATTAATTGACCAAATTGCCTCCTACCCTTCTTCTGGACAACCCAAGTACATTGACATTCTTTATGCCACGAATCTTTCCTGAAGCTCTTTTCTGAAAGCCTTCCAATATTTCTCTATCTCTTTTGAAGTCTGAACACAAGAACTCCACACAATACACGAGTAATATTCCAGTTAAAGCCAGAGATGCTCCCAGTCAATATTTCTTACACAACTGGGAATTAGTTTTGCCTTATTAACTATAACATCATACTGGAAAACCACCTTCAGCACGTCTGTTATGACATTAAATCTTTCCTACTTCTCTTTAGGCTACAGCTGACAAGTATGTTACACATTCTTCATCCCTAAATATCCCACATGGTGTAGAAATGACCCCCCCTTTGACACACAAGCAGCACTGGACTGTATGACCAATTTCACCGTAGTTGACAGATACATGAGTTTTTGCATCTTCTGAAGATTGTTTGAACTTCCATGCTTCCTAACAAACTCATAAAAAAGCTGAGCTAAGTTTTCCAGAAGTATCACTGGCAGAAATATAGGAACTCCATATTTATTATGAGGTTTTTTGACTGGCCAGTTCACCTGCAAACCCATTTTGTTTTGGTGCTGTTATTCAGTGCCAGCAACCTACATGTTGGATGTCACCTGAGTTGAAAGGCATGGTTTGCTATAATTTCTTCACCATAAGATCCACTGCTCCCCCTTTTCAAGTCATCTCTTCTTGACACCATTATTCACAACATCTCCCATCTGTAGCCACTACACCTCGAGGCCACTGTCTAAACCAGATCCCTGAAGTGATCTGGATATAAAAGCCTCCAAAAAGAATGCTTTTTCATTTGAAAAATGTGCTTTATAACAAGCCAAGAGCTATTTTGGCACAAATAGCAACATAGCCAACGGTACTGCTGTGGCAGAAACAGTTGGCTAGGATGGAGAGGAAGGGACAGAAGCTTCTCAGTCTGCTTCTTCACAGAATAATGTACCTCAGATAAATGCTCCCCAGAAGCATGGCTAAGGAACAAGTTGCCAAGACGTCTGGATTTCCAGTGAATTAGCAGGTCTGTGGTAACTGTCCGTGTGTGCACAGCAAGACCTGGCAAGTCGTGCCGTGCTCACCAAGGAGAAGATACCTTCCACTGCCTGGGGGGCACAGCTGCTACAAGACACCTTACCACAGAGTAGCAGGTGGTGTCAGTAGTAGTGCAGTGTAAGTGCACAAGCTTCCTTACCTCATGGCAACGTATTCATGTGGCTATACCCTAATTTGAATTATAAATTGATTTTTAAAATGTTTTATAAGACATTTTCTGTAGAAAAAAAACAAATAGATGTTTTTCCAAAGCACTTATTTTAAGCAGATTTTTTTTCCACAGAATTTTTTCCATTTTCACCAACCACCAAATATTTTAAATGAGGTGCTGCAGTGGCACTGTGCTTTCCCATGATGACAGTACCCTCATGCCCCTGGCTTTCTGGCCAGACAACATCACACTCTCTCCCATAACTTCCCTCCCCCAGGATACACTCTCTCTCCTGCAGAAGGAGAACTCTACCCCAGAAAAAAAGCACACTTTTGAAACAGTCTTTGTCAAATTCTTGGCATGAGTCTGACTCCTGTAAATGCACAGAACAAGATTCCCAAAACCCAGTTAGGTATTGAGGTTCAAGAAATCATGCTGAGAAAACCCTTAGGTTTAGGCACCAGAGACTTCCCGAGTGCCTGAAGCCATGCTGTAACATCTCTGTTGGCTCGATCTGTGCCCAACTCCTACTTAAAGCCATATAGAAGTGAGGAAAAAAAGTCTTTTTTGTGCCAGTTTTCTGAAAGGAGGCCTATTCAAAACATCTGTTCAGGGCTGCAGAGCCCACTGCCTGTGTGATGGGTACCAACTGCAGGTAGTCACAATGTTGTTGCCCGTGGAAGTTGTGGATGCCCCATCCCTGGAAGTGTTCAAGGGCAGGTTGGATGAGGCTTTGAGCAACCTGGTCTAGTGGAAGGTGTCCTTGCCCGTGGCAGGAGGATTGGAACTAGATGATCTTTAAGGTCCCTTCCAACCTAAACCAGTCTATGATTCTATGTTGTACTATGCAGGTCATCAAGCAATGCAAGAGTCATGGGGCCAGAAAAGGATCACAGTATGAAAGGAGCAACCTGGTCTCTTAGCCCTGGTTAATTGTGCATTTTGTTTAATCATTGTCCAAAAGAAAACAACCAATCAACTCTGGGAGACAAATTCCTACACGTCAGTGATGGCCTTGCTGTTGTGTTAAAGGCTCACACTCCTTCATAGCTTTCCAAAGGGCAAAGAGTTTCTTACCTAAAATTCTCTTGTGTTTGGGAGTTTCTTGGAGTGCAGACACTTCAGCCTTACTCCTTCTACTGTCTAGGAGCTCTTCTACCTATACAGAGACATGTATTTTCAGCATGTCCTTTTGGTCACTCTCAGCACCCAGGAAGAGAGCACGCTGGTTATACGCAGGAGTCCAGGCTTTCCCATTTCATTCAGGAGGACTTTTGGGTGCCCACCTCAGCCTTGCAAGTAGCTCGTAGCTCTGTGCCTTTTTACAAATGTTGCTGTGCTGCACGTTACGGTACTTGAAGTGCTTTGCAGAAAGACTGCCCACACTGGAGCTAATGGTATCAGCCGTTGGAAGCTCATAGAAAGGATGCATGGGTGTGAGTGTCCTCTCCACACCGAGATGCCTGCATCATGGACGTGTGGCCACACTGTGAGGCTGGTACCTCTACACAGTGCCACAGTGCAGCCAGTGGATGTGTCAGAGGGAGCTGGCACGGGCTCAGTGCCACGGCCCCTGCTGCTCCATCTGTGGGACACAGACATTTCCCCCCATCTCTCTTTCAGTGTCTTCTCAGTGCTCCATGAAGTCTTTGCTGCCAGTGCTATTTGTACCAGCACGTCTCCTGTGGTTCTTTACTACCCATCTCCAGAGTCCCTCAGAGATTTTCTCAGCTTCAGGATAGTGTCCTGCTGACCTTTCATCTCCTGTCTTCAACAGTTCTCAAATACTATTCCTCATCTTCTTTTGATGACTTCTACTTCCTTGGGAAGCATTTCACATTTTCAGTCACTGAATTAAACGTCCCCTTCAACTGCATCTCCTGTTTTATTCTTCCCCACCCAATAACTTTACAATATGTTATTGCTGCCATGGCTTCTCCAAATGCCTCAATGTTTAAACATGTGCAGTTATCGGAATCTGTCTTTGCCTCTTTCTTCCAGTGGTCACAATGTGCCTATTTTACTGGACTCTCTCTGCCAAAATGTCTCCTATCTCTCATTCCTGTTTTGTCAGAAGAAGACAAACATTCTCCCTGCTTCTTCATGCTCCGCTCCTCACCTCAAACCAACTT
Source organism: Chionis minor (assembly GCA_013398295.1). Taxonomy (NCBI): domain Eukaryota; kingdom Metazoa; phylum Chordata; class Aves; order Charadriiformes; family Chionidae; genus Chionis; species Chionis minor. The sequence continues at coordinate 121,598 of VZSF01008486.1, read as the reverse complement.
CATTCTCCTGCTGGCTTTGTGATATGGCTGCCTGAACCTTTTCCATCTGACTGGTCTTGTGTGGATGTAAGCGCTACTCTTCTAAATCTTGGCTCGCTCCCTCCAGCTCAGTTGTCAGCCTGCAGTTCATGTGCAGAAATCTGTGATGATCAGCCAGTCCCACTTCTTGTAGGGAATGGGAACTCTCATCCCCTGGACTTGTACGCTTTGCCAGCTTCCTAAATTCTCTTGGAAATTCTTCAGCCGCACTAAGTTCTTCTTTCACCTCCTCCAATCCGGCCAGTCTTGAGATTACATATAGAGGTAAGCAGGTTTGTGAACTAAGGCATAACAAATCTTGTTCGGACTACAAAAAACAGGCAAATCCTTCCTTTACTGCTCTGCCTGATTTTATTTTGCTAGTTGACCTTTCCCAGCAATTCTTAAGCTCAAAAAAATGTTGGCAATGCACATGAGTGGGACAGGGAGTTATTAATAGGGAATGAACTCTAATTCCTTCAAATTAGTATTAACATAATTATAGTCATCCATCCCCCTGCAATGATGAGCACTACAACTCCTCCAAATGAGAGAAAGAGTAAAACAAGAGTGTCATGTAGACCATACTTCAAATCAGGACTAGGCATGCAGACAATCTGCCATCTGAGGGTAGGATCATGAGTTAGAGTAGGACCATGAGTTAAGTGTAATTTCTACACCTATTTCTTTTATCACACAGAAAAATTTTCTTGCCAAGATTTTTACTGTGTTTATGTTACCTTTGATCATAAGAAAGAGAACTAAACCTAACAGAGGTTATTTTTTTCAAGAGGTGCTTACATGAGCATTACCTTACTGTGTGCAGTAAGAAATGGAGGCAAAGCTACACGTTGTGCATGGCCAAAGAGCCCCTCAGCAGACCAGACCCAGATTCCTCACTGATATAGTTTTGAAGCCTGCTGAGTTTGTTTGTCACTGTAAACACCAATGAAAAACTAGCACTTTAAATAACAACCAAATGTGGAGTCCCAAATTTTCTCCTGTGCCTAACATGCCCCATAGCCACTGTACACTCCTGGGTGCAACTGTAGGTAGATGAAAACTTTCTTTTATTACTATTGTTCCACTAACATCCCACAGATTTCACACTGACAACCATTTAAACAACCATCTTTATGGGCTCGTTCCTGAAAAACTGTTAATGGTGAAGACTTCCTTATTCTCTGCCCTCTTTGCATACTCTATGCCTGGGTTTATAACAGGATTTCTCCCCGAGTTCCCCATTTTTCCCGTGGCTGGAATAAGCCAGGACAGTGCCCACAGCACCAGGATGCCCTTGGGTCATGTATCCTGTTCGGGGTAACCCTCTGCCAAAGCATGACTGCCGTGATAGGGCCAGTGCAAGATCTGTGCTAGGGGGACGCCCAATGGAGGGGGACCAGTGGTGCCAACTCACATTTGTAGATGGTGCCCTGACCGCACAGCATCAAACAACAAGGTAAATTGTGTGTCCTCAAAAGAGAGACACAATGTCCTCCAATGGTGGTTTACGCTTTTTCTGACCCACACAGACAAGAGAAGAGATCAATCAAACCCATCCAATCTTAGACGAAGCTCTGAAGTGTAGCTATAATGGTTTCTCTTCTAGGAAAAACTTCTGCTTCCAATGAAGTCAACAACAAAAATCCTCTCAGGTTTCATTAGAGCCAGGATCTCACCTCAAATGCCTTTTTGATGTTGACCCTTCCCACAATGATCATCTCCACTGATGCAATTGGGTCATTTGGCCTCATGATGACTCAGCCATTAGTTTAGCATCTGTGACGACAGTTTTACTGTGATTTATCTGGGTGGGATCTCCTCATAGGTAAATTGCACAAACTGTGTTTGATTTTGTAGTAACAAAAAACACCCGTTAGTGTTGGTGGGTGCAAGACTTGGCCCAGATATATGTAGCACTGGTCACCTAAAGAGAAGGCATGAGCTGTTACATCAGGCAAAACTTAATAACATCTACCACCAGAAGAGCAAGATTTAAGTGTCTATCATATAAACTAGCACCAAATTAATTTAAAGGGATTATCAACCAAACTCTAATCCTGAGGGCTGAGCCACAGTAGGGAGGGAATGACAGATGTATGTCAAGCCACAACACCTAGGTGTATTTTTCTTTTGAAAGGCCATTGTCTATGTGGCCATTAAAGGGACCAGGCAATGTCTGAGCTCACTCTCCTACTGCAGCAATATTCATGCCCTAATCCAAAAAATCTCACTGGGATCTGCAGCACATCCAGCAGTGCTGACATCACCTTGCACCCTGTGTGTCCAGTCCGCCATGGTTTAATGACATCACCTCTTTCCCCAGTTATACCAGGTGGGAGGGGTTGCTGAACGCCTTCCCAGCTCACCTGTGCTCAGTGGCCACAATTTGTATCTGCGATTTCCAAAGTCCTGTGTGTTTCAGAAAATGTCAGCTTAATTTTTGAAGGGAGAACTGAGAGCGAAATGACTTGGTTTCATTCGTAATGCTCCAAATTATGAGAATTAGTGGAACAGCTCAAGGCTCCAAGTAGACAAGACAAATGGCAGCGGTGAACAGTCTGGTTACTCTCTTCACATGAGAAGCACCAATGCGATGCACAGCAAGGTAACTCGCCCTGCTCAAGCAGCAGGCTGGCCCTCGAGCACTGCAGCGAGACAAGGCTCAGTAAAAATCTGCATCCAAGCAGAACAGTTGTGCTAACAGAGGGCTGCGTTTGGGTTAATCAGCTCTGACAGGAGGCAGCCTTTTTAGCTCACACCCAGGGAGGTACTCATGTGGCTCTGCGGCTCCTGGGCTGGGGAGGCAGCACCAGCACAGCGGGAGCCCGGCCATGCCTGCTGCCAGAACCAGCTCACCTGACTTCCAGACCCATGCCTCCACTACCAAAGTCTCCTTTCTCCTCACTACTGCTAAAAAAACTAAAGGCTGAGGAAGATGTTGTTGACTCTGGCACGGCAACATTGAAAATCATCTCTTAAATCTCACTATCTGATCCAGGTAATGTAACACTTTCTATTACATGCTTGCTAATTCAGCATTTTTAGTAAGTAGTGAAGAATAAGTGGTTTTGATTATATCTCTGTTGGCTAGCTGGAATCAAAGGGAACATTCCTTTACGTGTATGCACCGACTCTTTCAGAGATAGTTTGTCTGCAACCCCTTTATCTTCACTTCCCTATCAATAAAACCTGGACAGTGCCCCATCAGATGGGTGCTGTGAGGATGCCTCACAAGGTGAGGGAGAAGTGCTAGGCTCAGCGAGCCCAAGCGTTCCTGCTTGCAGAACAGCTGGCTCAAAAGGCATTCCTGTCCCTACCCAGGAACCGATCCTTAAATTTTGTTTATGGAACTACATTTTTGATAGTATCCGTAGGAACCGATGATTAGCTAAAAAGTAACCCATTAGTACACTGCTTTAAATTTATGTTAGAGGTTATCCTATAGAGCTAAATAGTCAAAATAGCTATTACTGGTTCACTATTTAGTCCACATCCTTATGCAGACACAGTATTATTCTAGAATATAACACATTATTCTGGCTCAGCTCAATACAGTTTGGAAATGGAATCACCTACATACACAAATCACTTTATTATTCTGCGCGCAGGGAGTTCCTCACAAACAGCTCCCCAGCTTTGAATGTATAGTCTACCTTAAAATCCTCTGTGGGTAAACCCTTTGGAATTAACATTCTGTAATTACTCCATTACAGCGATGACTGAAGACACAAGCTATCATCCCTCCCTGTCGTGCCATGTTAAAGGCATCACATTTATGTCACAGACCTTAAACTAAATGTGCCACTTGATGTTCAGGGAACACAAAGTGCTGACAGCCTTAAAAGTACAATGTACAGAACAGATTCCAAGTCTCTCTACAGAATTGGGGTGGATTTACAGGTAACTGCCACTCACTTGAAGCCAAACTATTTTTAGTGAGAGGTCTCCCAGTTTAGGGAGTGGAGGAAGTTATCCTCTGCTAAAAAGAATAGTGAAGCAAGAAATTCAGGTGTTTAACACAACTGAAGAATAATCTTTCCAGCAAAGCCTGTTTTCATGGTCCGGGAACAAACTATTATCCTGAATTCTACCTATAAAGGTAACTATCTCCAGTTGTTAAGAGCATAGGCATAGGTTTGTGTTGTAAAACTCTTTCTTGCCTCCTCCTTGTGGCAAAATCATTTCATTTATGAAATCCAGCTGAAAGCGATTCCAAAATTACCAGCCACTAGAGAAAAGTCCAGAATTGCTTGGGATTTCCTGAAAAGTCAGGAAAAAAACTTTTCCATTTCTAACTCCTGAGGCACAACACCAAGCTCCCAGTGTGCCTCCAGACTTGGTATGGTCACTGGGACCTCCTCACTTGCTCACAGCTCCCATCCCAAGCCCAAGCCTCAGACGCAGAGGTAGGACCCCCAAACTATCTCCACGGTGTCAAAGATACCAATGAAATCTTAAAAAAAATATTCCCATGCATGTTTAAAGTCCACTCTGTAGAGAGGCACGCTGTAGAGAGATGTGCCATCTCTATCTGATGTCCAGCAGACAACCCCAGCAGTGCGGGCAGGAGAATGAACGCTTGTTTCCCTCTGGCCAAGACACGATTCACCACAGTGAATCCTTACCTACACGCTCCAGTTTCAGCACAGGTGGTCTCCAGGGCTTCAGTGTGACCATTCACTGCTGTACACTTAAGCACCTATCTAAAGAGATTTCCTAAATGGAGGTCTCCACAGCTGCATCCGTTGCAGGGATATAGGTGCCATCTGCTCATATCTCATTTGCAGGTATTGTACACATCTGAATTTCACAATGTCATACCAAGCCCCCAACTTTTATTGTCTCACAGAGAGCAAACTCACAAGCCAGTTAGAGACTCACATGTCTTACTGCAAAGAGATGGGCTTGATTATGGCAAAGTTGCAATTTGCCTTTGGACAACTCCCAGAAATACCTGCATCTCCATGAAACACACACAGGGGATTTTGAACCCACTATATGACACTTTTTTGACACAATTACCAGATCCTCAACGTCACCTTCAAACACGCATTAACTATCCCCTTGCTTAATCAACCACGACGGAAGAGAAGTCAGCCAAAGTCTACTCTTGCCTTGAAGCTGAAATCCTGCCTATGACAACATCATCAAAAGAAAAACAAGAAAAAGGCCATCTTAAGACATTTACAGCAACATTAACCACGTTAGTTGATTTTTTTGCCGCTGTCAATACACCTCTGACTTATCACAGACCTCAGTTACTTACTTGTCCTTTAACAGGCTTTCTCCTGTGATCAGATTTTTCCCAGACGGTGCATAGTCCCAGTTCTCTTCCACAATCCCGAGGTAATAGGTTCTGGTCTTTGCTTCCACCACTGCAAACAGCCAGAGGAACCCGAGAGCGCGCAGGCAGCCACCACGCTGCGCGGGAGGCATTTGTAGTTGTGATGGTGAGGCCGGCAGCGGGCAGGCAGCTGCAGATGCACCACAGAGAGCTCACCCCTCCCTCCCAGCTCTCGACAAGTTATAAATAAGGAATGGACAGAGCGAAGCTCCTCCTTTCCAGCAGGTAGGACTGGGATAGGTAGAGAGCCCGGCTATGCAGAGCAGGGCTAGGGTGGAGGTTGCTGCCATGGCAGAATCTTTGCCAATCCTTGGGTGAATGTACAAATTGCTCACTTACCTGCCCAGGCTAGAGCCAGTTGGTGTTTTCTGGAAGTTTGGATGCTTTTTTGCCTTCCTTTTTCCAGACTAGGTGGTACGGCATATTGGAACAGCCTTTTGTTGGTCTTTTTTGCCATCCCTGTCAAACACCCTTTTTTTTTTGTTTGTTTGGTTTAATTTAACTCCTTTATCACGTTTGAGATTTCTGAAGCTAGCATCTCACTGCCTGCTTTGGGTTTTTTCAATGGCATAACACTAGTTTACAATCCAGCATTATTAAAGGGAGAGAGAATTCTCCAGTACCTCTCCAGCTTCTAGGATTTTCCGATCCATTTATTAAGATGGCAAGCGACCCGAGTGTATTCAGTTTTAGGGTGACCAAAATGAGGCTTCATTTTACAAATATTTTTGGGTATTGGAGCCCTTGTAAAGTCTTTCCTTTTGGACACCTAATAATCGAGGCACAGAAAAATCAGCGTTTTATCAAACTTGGTAATTAATGTTCCCATATAGCTCTCTAGAAAATCAGTCCCTCCCTTTATAGCCTAACTTCCTCTAAGAGGACATCTCTGTTACTTTCTTGGTAAAGTGTAAATCTATATGAATATGCCTTGATAGGATATTGTAAACCATTTAGGTAACACCCCCTACATGGAAAGACACTGCAAAATCATACTCATTTTTCAACTGACTGAAGACATTAAAAATTTGCAGTTCTGAAAAAAAAAAAAATTACACTTGAGACTCGTTGCCAGGTTTAACAGTTGTGAAATTCCTCTTTCAGCTCCACAGCCATCTGACCTCCTCCTGTTGAAGCTAGTGGTTACTCATGGCTAGGGGTGTAAGAGGCTTCTCAAATGAATTAGGTAGCCATGGGTTTAACTTCATCAGTCAAAACCTAGCTCAGTGAAGTGAATGTTTTTATGTGGCACCCTCTGTTTTTATGTTCACCCTCTGGCACGCAACAGCGACAGGTACATGTATGGTCAGCTGTGCTGAACTCTCTCCATCACTGGTGTGCGGGTGGCTCTGCAGTCACACAGAGAATTCAAAAAGCAGCTGGGTTTCACAACATCCCAGCCTCCAGCCGCCTGGACCGTGGTCAGTCTCATCTAAATTCAGGCACGAGGCACACGGACACACGGAGTATCTCACTAAAGGAGTTTTCAGGCTCTTTAAGCTCTGCATTGCATCTCTTTATCTGCGAGGAGTGAAAGCCCTGTATACATGAGTGAGGATATAGTCACAATTGTAATATAGCTGTATAAGCAAGAGTCCCTCAGCGGTAAGCTGCTCTTTGACACTTGCTGATGTCCCTTTTCTCGAGTCAGTTAATTGATGAACAAAGAGGAGGAGGAGAAGTGATGGGACAATATGGATGTTGTACAAACAGACATCCTGATTCTTGGAAGCAACACCCACAGACTTCCTGATAACCTCGAAGACCTTGCTCCTCTCTTCATCCTTCTGCTACAAACCACATGCTGCCCAGCCTTTTGGCATCTCACGTCAATCTGCGTCTTCTCTTCCAAAATACCAGTAGTTAAAAATCATCTTCCTTTTCCACTGCTTTGTTGTGTCACTCAGTTACTCAAACGATGCCACCTAATAGTACTGTGATTCTAAAAGACATAATTAGAAAGCAAAAGAAATGACAATGACTGCAGGACAGGCAGAGGCTTTGCCAGCGGGTGGCACAGCTATCAGACATGCAACTGTGGTGGGACCAATGGGCCAGCTGGTGGGCTGTGAAGCTGTGAAAAAGCCTAGATGGCCTTTTAACAGGTTAGCAGATCCCCGCCGTGATCTTTGCGCAGGGCCTGGGACCCTGCAGCCTCCTGCAGCAAACACTCCCCTCGCCCAGAGTAGCAGTCCTGAGCCAAGGTGCTCCACCAGCTTCATCTCCTGTCACTCAAGCACCTGAGTTTACAGAACTGGCTGCCTGTTATGCAAATGTTCACTATTATAACATATGCACATTTGCATTTGAATAGGAAATAAGTTTATTTAGAGAGTAACATGCACTTTGAATGAGATTGTGTCGAGCCCAATTGCTTAAATCAGCCATTTGCATGGCATTAGGGATATTTAAAGACCAGGTACAGGGCCAGTTTCATCCAGACAGTTTTGCTATGACCTTCTGTTTGTTTGCTTTTATGGAACTGAAGAATTCTGTTATATGTTTAACATAACTGTCTCTATATGTGGACTCATATAACTCGAGTGCAGCGACCTAATGGGGAATAGGAAGGGGAAGTGTCCAATTCTGAGCTGGCTCCTGACAGCACTGTAGTCATAATAGTGCTATGTCCTAGTTTTTCTATTGCTTCTCATGTGCCCAGGATTGGGTCCTGGCTGCTTTCTTGCTAGAGTAACTATTCCACATTCAAATACAAAGTCAATTTTTGTCTATTACCATAAAAATTATTTGTGTAACAGGAACTATGTGTGGGCATTAGCACCCTATATCAGCAATGTGTTGTAAGTCTGGTAAACGCCTTAGCTTGGCTTAAGCATTTACTAGATCTGGCAACTTGTATACCCTTTGCATCCACACATTAACACTTAATTACCTTGTCACATCATTAAACCCAGGCACATTTACATTCCGGAGAGGTGCTGTGGGCGTGACTCAGAAAAAGATGAAAGAACAGCCGTTTTGCCCTTGCATCAGGAAAATCTCTGGGAAGCTCCCCTCCGGCAGCAGGGTAATGGGATTAAGTTTGTCCCTTTGTTGAGGATCCTTTCAGCAAAAGGCTTGGATACTGGTTCCTCTGAGACTTTCTGTCCCTCTGAAAACTAAAATTAGTGAGGTGAGGTGATTGTAAAGGAGCCCTGAGACATCACCAATGGAGTTTTCTTTGTAAGTACATCAAGAATGATTGCAATAATTAGCTTAAGTTAATTCACTAAAGACCAGACTTGTGCCAACTAATGTTAGTGAATTAACTAGACATACCTAAGTTAACCTGGCAATGGCCATAACATCAATGAAGAGAGATGGATGTGCTGATCTTCTGCCCTGACTATACCTCAGTTCCTTGAAATTAGGTGATATGAGTTCAGAGATGAGCGCTTTATTCAGGCTGCCTGCTGCTGAAACCCATCTTGCATTCTCTGTTGAGCAGATGATGAGCTGATGTTCAAGCAGATTTGACTACCCTGTTCCCTCTGGTTCTTCTTGATAGCAGTTGAGTTCCTATTCGTACACACTTATTCACAGTCCCTCTGCTATATTGGTTTGTGTTTGCATTGCAATCAATATTGGGGAATTAGTTTGTCCATTTCCAGCATAAGATTACTCTCCGCTAGTATTGCCACCAAACCTGGAGGTGTTCCTGTAATGACCATCCCAAGGTGACAAAGAGTGCCTGTGGTAAAGCTGAGAACTGAGTTACACCCTCCCAAGTTTCACACCACTCTTTTAACCAAGCCATCCTTCCCCTTCCTCAGTTTTCCCACACTCTCCACCCACAGACACCTATTAAATGCAAAAGCTTCACAGTACATCTGCAAAACTTTAATTTCTTTTCTAACTTTTAAATTAAACTTTCTAATCATTTTGTGTGTTGCAGCAGTAGTGAACAGAAGGTAAACCTCATGTTACAGTCTTGTATAGTCACACCAGGTGCATCTGAATTAGTGGAATCTTTTGAGTTGATGCTGGTAGTTTGGAAATCTCAACAAACATCTGTCCTGAAGGCTTCCACTACTTCTATTTACAATTCTGGATAGGATCTTGGTGAGAAAGGATTCCCTGTCACCTACAGCACGTCCCAGGAGCACTCCAAGTCTGACCACTAAAACAATTGGAGACAGACAAAAAAGCCACTGAAACTCCAAGAACAGTTACAAGGAACTGCGATCAGTGAGGATATTAGAAAGGCAGCTGTAGCCCATCTTACAGGTGGCCCAGCGTGGACCTGACTCATGTCTGCCCCGAAGTCCTTGTGGCAGGACAGAGACTGAACCCAGCCCTCCAGATTCCCATGTCAGAGCCCACAAGGCTCCCCAGCGTTGCCCTCCAGCCATCTGGGCTCAGCCCATGCACCCAGCTCAGGGTCACACTTGGCATTCACCACAACGGCTGTCTGAAGATCATTAGGGTGGAATAATTTTCTCTATACATCTTTGTGCAGATGTTCTTCTTGCAAAACAGCTGCTTCGATACATTATTTAGCTGTGAACAAATCTTGGGATAAGGTGTGGAATGGAGAAGAGGGCTCCTGTTATGTCAGAAGCAGTCCACAGATCCTTTCTTCTCCATCATGGGTTTGAGCCAAATCCTGGACCTGCCACACCAATGACAAAAGGCAATACCGTAGCTGAATTTAGATTTTAGAGAAATTAACTAGACACTAGAAAAAAAAAAAAAAAGATACTTAAATTCAAAAATTGCAAAGGGATGCAACAACGAGAAGGAAGGTGTTTAGCAGAGTACTGAAAGGAGCTGCAGATTTGAAGAGATTATAATAAATTGCCAAATAGACTGGGCAAGTGTAATATGTTCAGCCTCAAAAGCCATTACAGCAAGGCTAAAAAAAAGACGTTTTGATCCTAATTAAGAGAAGCTTCTTGCGTGTGGTAACTCATGTAATATCTGCACTGTTAAAGCAAAGTTAATACCTCAACAGAACTTCAAGGTACATTATTTATGGGTTTCTATAGTGCTGCCCATTGTAGTACCTAACAAACATGAAAGAGCTTAACTTTATGTCATCACTGTGGGGCAGAGCGTGTTTATTAACCCTATTATACAAATGAGGAAAGAGGAAGGCTAAGTAACTTCCAGTCACTCACGCAGGAAGGCATCCCAGTCTCCTGGCTTCCCATCCAGTGATGGAAGCAAGGTGACAGCCCTCCTGCCCCACCACCTTCCCCCTGTGCATGAAGGTGGTGAAGACCTGGGCTTTCACTCTTTGTAGAGTGATGCTGTGACCCAGTTGCATGGTGAAACCCTTTCACAGCCACCTTTGTTGCCTGCTAGCAGGAGTCCCAGTGCCAAGGGGCACCTCGGCTCTCCCCTGAGCCGTCCCGCTGCCTGCCCAGCCTTGTCCAGCCGCCTTGTGGGCATCATGGAACCCTCTTCCACTGTGTCTTGCAGCATTGACCTACTTACTTACTCTAGAGGAAATGTGGCCCTTTTGTTTTCCTCCTATGAGATCATTGCCCCATTTTCTCTCTGGGTAAATCGGGGAGTTGTGGTAAGAAACCCCAGCACTGGAAAACTAACCAGGACTATTTAAAGCAGGTAGCAGAAAGGACGGTATCAAGCATTGCTGGAAGAAAAGAAAGAAGTGATGTGATTGCTTCTGCGCACGTGGCTTCCAAACTGCTGCAAACTCACCTCTGCCAGGCAAGCCAGCCCCAAGAGTGTTATAAACCCACAAATTCCCAGCAGGCTTGTGACACTTTGCTTGGGGTCTGCTGATTAAATGGGAGGGAGCTAACAGAAGTTACCTGCTGTCCAGACTTCTTCTGTCTGGTTTCTCTGCCTGAAAAGGAGAAAGTGGGGAAAATGTCACGACCTTGTGGAAGACGGGATGATTGCCCACAGTGAAATGATGTGATTTATGGGATCTGCAGATGACTGCCAACACTTTTGGTGTCTTTCATCTATGCCTATGAAGCTTTGCAGTAAAGAGCAGCCCTACCACGCTTCAGTGACTGTTGCTTCCTGTTTGAAGAAGCTGATGTTACAGCCAGAGTGCCATTCCTGCAATGGAAACCTTTCAAGTCTGGTGTTAAAAAGGAAAATCTTGCTGTGGTCTTCCAAAACATCATTTGCCTTTGTTCTATTATTCCAAGTTAGTACTGAATCTTACATAGTCCCTACCGAGGATTTCTTCTCTCCTCTGCCCAGCTCTTGCCCAATCTCTCCTTTCCCCTGCTGCGTACAATCCTGGAAGACGCAGAGCACCCTTGGTTTAACAGAGATGTGCAGGAGACGAGATAACTGTGGTTTAAGACACCACAGAGTTGGGTCAGGGCTTTCAGCATCTTTCTTTGCAAGTAGGTTGTGAACTCCATGGCAGGGCTGCAGCCTGCGTACAAGACTGAGCAAATTTCCCTGAGTTGATGCAGATGCCTCTCTGAAAGGGTTATGAAGTGAAACACAGCACGATACAAATGTGGCTGCACCATCCCGGGGTCCGAGCCAGCGTGTTTCTGCGCTGGAGTCCACTTACCTTTCTGAAAACAGGACAAACTCAGAGTCACCCTGGCTTTGCCTTGCTCACAGTGATGCCAACATGGTATCAACAGAGCTTCCTCCTTTCCCAGCCCAGGCTAGTGCTTCGAACAGGAAACTTCATGAATCACGGTGCCTGAAATTCTTCCTCCAGCTCCTGCAGGACTTGGGGCAGATCACGCAGGTCCACAGTCTGTATGTTTTGGAATTAAAAAGTGGACATCAAAACCCACCTTTGGGCACCTGAGAAAAAACCCTGAGCCTCCAGAAGTGCTGAGCAACCTCCCCCGATGGAGGAAACACATGGTTTCAGCTGACTAACTGTAAGCACTCAGTTAGCCTTCGCTTCTCCTCATGTGTGCTCATCTGCAAAGTGGGGATCATTATATCTGACTCCCTCTCCAGGTATTTGGAAGCTAATTTAGTTAATGCTTGTCAAGCACTTTAAGGTCTTCAGATGAAAGGAGCCGCAGATAGGCAAAGCATTGCTATTACTATTAATTATTTCTATTGTGCAAGTAGACATGAAAGCAGCAAGGGTGATGATTAGTCGCTTCCTTTACAAGTGGCAAGACACAGTGCAAATCCACAGACAGGGACCCTCCCTGCCCCGCAGTGCTCTCAATCTCACCAGCCAGATAAACCAGACAAAGAGCGACGAAAGGAGCACAAACCCACAGAAAAGCAGTGCATGTAGTGACTTACCACACACAGGGGTTTTTTGCAACAGCTAGTTTTTAGAAGCGCCCTGTTAGGTAAAAAAGCACAATATCGCTATTCTGGGGTATTTAAAAATCACAAGTCAGGCTCTCAAAACGGAAACGTTTTTACAAATTATGGTAAATGCTAATTCTCCTTATTGGGCCTGCAATTTTTGAGCAGATTTGAAGGTTTTCTCTGCAGCCATGAGGACTGAAAATAGTGCACTCACTTAAAAAAATATTCAAAATTCTCAAAGACCAAGTTGAAGTGTTTGGATATGTAAGACAAATTCCTGGCAGTAACAAGTTGCTGTCAATCAGCTGCTCAGCAGGAAGAAGGTGAGCTTGGGCTTGGTGGCAGCTCATCTCTCTCCCTCCCGAGTGCCTGGTGAGTTTCTCACAACTAGTTTTCATTCTCCCCAGGGTGCCAGGGGCTGGGTGCACACCACAGAGGAGTTTACATGCAGTGATGAGATGCTCCGCAGTAATTTGTTCCTTTATCTAATGCCTGACTAGACAGGCAGACGGATAGACGAGTGAAAATACCGAGTGGATCCCGGCCAGATGCTGCAACCTCTCACATGTGGCTGCGGCAGGGCTGGCACTGGCTCAGGTGAGGGGGTGGGTAGCATCACCAAGGCCAGCAGTGTAGCGGGACCGGGATGCTCTGGAGGGAGACGTGCCAATCTGAGTCATTCCACCTTTTCTTCAGAGCATGAAAGGTGGCGGATGCAGACCCTGGTCCAGGGAGTACCAGGTTGTCCCAGCAGTCAGACGTCTGCATCCCTCACCTCCTTCAGGGACCGTTTCAGCACACCTGTGGAAAGAGGTTGTAGCTGGATCCGCAATGCGCTGAGTGAATCCAGCAACTGCTGAACCTTCCTCTGACTGCTGTATAAATCCATATGGTTTTCTTGTTTGCTTTTTCCCAACTAAAAACCTAGTTTATTCAATATCAGGCGGTGAACAGACCTGGGACAGCATCGACTGTGTTTTCTAATGAGTTCATGGTGCAATGAGGATTCCAGAGGCAAGCTGTTATAAAACTACTGAACCATTCTTAAAAGAATACCAGCATCTTTCAAAAAGCAGTTCTTGCAAGGAGGAGGCAGCTGCGTTTCTGGCAGGTCATAGGGAAGTGCACCCTTATGTCATAGTAGCCATCTAAAATATTACAAGTATGGTAAGGATATCACAAATAGGTGTAAAATGCTGAACCAGCTGTCCTCCATGCACTACTTCAGCTTTTCAGGTCTGCATTTCATCCTTGGCCTCTCACCAAGCTCCCTTTAATGGCCACAGACACGGTGTTTCGTGTCCTCCCTGTGCTGCTGGCCAGGCAAGGCACGGGCATGAAGCCCCGGCGTTGCACAGGGAGAGATTTGCCTGCTGGAGAAGGCCCTCCAGGTTTTTATTTTTCTAATGCGTGCGGGTTCATCTCTCACCTAGCTCTTTTATGATCCTGTCTCCACCCAGTATCTTCCCTCTTAACACTTCCCTGGGCTCTTGGCTTTCTCCCCGGCCTCTGGAGACCTGCCGTCATCGCAGAGTTAATGCACGTCCTGCCCTTAGCTCAATTTAGGCCCACACCCTAATACAAAGAATGGATTACACCACTGAGGAATGACAGCAGCACATGCCGGACGGTTTGTTGGTCTTTTTAAGTCCATTTTTTTGATGTCTTCTTGATGTCGGCTGTGGAAGAGCTGCAGACTCAAGCCAACTCTGCTACAGGGACCAGGAACCAAACCCCATGGCAGCCATGGGCACTGCTGCCAACACGACTGTGGTGCTCGTCAAAGTGCAGTGCAGCTGACCCTGAGCCCCACTAGTGCTCTGCTGTTATCCCTCTCCGGTCTGTCACAGTCCTTCATAGAGCCACACAATCACAGAGCAGCTGAGGTTGGAAGGGACCTCTGGAAGTCCTCTGGTCCAACCCCCTACTGAAGCAAGGCCAACAGGAGGAGGCTACCCAGGACCGTGCCCAGATGGCTTTTGAATATTTCCAAAGATGGAGATGATATATCTCCAAGGATGGAGAGATATGTGGGTGAGCAGAGACAGCTGGGTCACACATTTTCAGAAAGGACCTTTAATTATGTCTCCTTTTGGTAGGTAATTTTAGACAACAAACAAAAATACCCATAGTCTGCTTTCCTCAACATCCCCTCACTCTCAAAAAAGCCCTGAAATGGACTTCCAGTGTACATAGGGGCAGAAAAATATAAATAGTTTGAAGATGGAGATTGCTTCTGGGAAAATGCTGTGGTGCGGTTGTCTGTGCAACCAGAGAATCACTTTCAGAAACCCAGGCAGTGCTAAGAAGTGTCCAGAGGCACTTCCCACTTTAGGAAATATGGCCCTAGTTGCCTCAGGCCCTTCTGCTATGCAAGATATGTCGAGATTTAAAATACTGTTCTGTCCCACAGTGGGCCCAACTAACAACTTCAGGGTCAGCAAGGGGATGGATTGTCCTTTCTTCAACCAGGCAGCACCAGCTGGAAAAAACAGACAGATCTCAGGATCTGAAGATTAGCTGTATTTCCAAAGGCTTATCCAATTTTTCCACACATATCAGTTTCTCCAATACAGGCAAAGTGAGTAGTAAGAACTTTTACTAGCAAGAAGAATTCTGGCTACAAACCTGGCCTCACGTACACGTTTGAAACATGACAGCTACACACACACAACTAGTATTGATTTTCCTTTTTTTTTTCTTTTCTTTTGGCACAAAACCAAATGGCGATGATTAACGAGAGCACAGTCCCCCTTGCAATAACAAAACACTTAATGATTGCTTCTAACCTCTCAGCTGTTGCCCTCCTCTTTCATTCTGGTTGGAGTCGCTGCTCCCAATACCTCAGCCTCGTGCAGGAGTTTTTAATCTCTCCCAGGTTACCCGGCCAAGCCACGAGTCTTTCAGTCTGACCAGAAACACCACACTGGACTGCAGAAACCAACCCTCCTTCCTAACGATGTCAAACAGCTCAGAAAAACACATATGAGCATTTTTTCACAAAACCCACGTGTCTGCAGTGTATTCCCCGTATTTCCTTATGAAGGTTTCCCGGGGGATACAGGGCAATTCAGGGCAAGTTAGGAAGGGAGGAGAAGAATCACTAGAAGAAGTAACATTTCTCCCATTTTGTCAGGTAAATAGGGGCATTTTCCATTTAGCTCCTAATTCACCTGCTCCCTGAGCACATACTTGGACAAACCCCAGTGACAAAACACCAGGATGAGAAATGCCTTTCAGCCAAAACCAGAAAGAAGTGTTGCGCGAAACCAGCAAAATGAAAGCACAAACCTCTAATTATTTTAATATTGGGTAGTGACAGTGTTGTTCTGTGTTAGGAGCACAAACAACCCTTGGCCACAGGTCATGGTTCATTGCCATTTTAGAAAACAGTGGGGCTGGCACAGTGCCATCCATGGACAAAACACTCATGTAATTAAATAAAATGAGCTTTCGATAAATCAGAGGAACATGCACACACACAAGCAAGCAGTGGGTAATACTTTGCTGGACGGGCAGAGCTTGCTGGGTGTTGTTTCGGCACCATTCCCCTTCATCTCAGAAGGTGCTTCTGCACATCAATGGCTGTGAAAAACCGGGGTGCCTTAGGCTCACAGAGCCACTGATAACCACAGGTTTTATTCCTAAAGGACTGTCTCCTTCTGGTGGCACTAGTGTCCCCAGAGTCAGTGATGTGCACACCATCATCAGAGGGGGAAAACTGCTCAGCAAAGACTCTGGATGTCATTCTCAGGGAGGAGAGAGAGCCTAAGTATGTAGGAGAGGGCGTTGCGCATGTAAAGGAGGGACAAGAGGAAGGGAGGAAGGAAAAAAATATCAAGAAAATAGGTAAAATAGGAGACCCATCCGTGTGATATTTATTTAAACTGTTGTCCCTGTGAACTGCACATGCAGAACAAGCTGTATTAGGACCACGTGTGTGTGACAGTACTGTACAGTGAATATACCCCCAAAGAGTGCAGAGAGCCTATTTCAAACTTGGTCCCAACAGCTTCCATTGCAGCTCTTCAGACTCATCTACATTCCTCATACAACCACTGCAACCTGCACCGCTCAGTTATTTGATGTTACTTACTGTGGCCACCTCTGATCTGATTCAAGACAGACATTCTTTTTTCATTGAGCCACCCCTCATCTTGCTCGGTGCTCTTGCCATGCCATCAGCTCTTTATTAGCTGGGTTTACGTGGGTCTGGGGTACTCTGGACGAAGGAAAACCTGAATAATGTTGGTACCACTGTTTCCACCTTGCCGCTCCTACCTTAACAGGGCATCTGCACGCTCCTGCATAGAAGCAGGCATTTTAACTTGGGTACCTGCTGCAAGAGCAGGAAGAGCCAGCTGGGGCTGTGGGGCAGGTTATCTGCAATGCCCAAGCTCGTGAACCCTCTCAGAGACAGCTCATCTTGGAAAAAGCCTCTTAACAGCAGTTTTCTTCCTGATTCTTCTTTGGGAAAACCAACCTCCTTTTCCCCCAGTTGAAGAAAACATTAATATTGTCACAGGAAACAGCAGCAAGAGATTATTTGTGTCGTGGTACTAAAGTGGAGTAAATTAAATTGGGTGAGGTATCAATGTGTACCTGGAGTAAAGCTTTGACTTCAGAGGAACCACTTAAGATTTGCGCTAGAATAAATGACAGCAGAGCTGCCTGACTCCTTTTTACACAGGGTATCAACAGCAAAAAGGGCATTTTCTCATTAGCGCACTGCAGCTGCGCTCCAAATGGGATAGATCTATTAATAGAGTAAGTGGGCAGTCAGATATGCCCTTCAAAAATCTGCATGGGGCTGTAATTCTTCAGTTTCTAGCTCACACATTGCACCACCCAGGGAAATTGTAGGGCTGGAATGGTTCTCATTTCTATCGTGATGAACAGGAGTTTTTGCGTATTTACATTTTGTCTCTCAGTACCCATGCTACTACGTGTAACTGGAAAATTAATAAAGATTGTACGGCTAAAAGGATAGAAATAAAAGAAGGACCAGAGCTGATGCACAACAAGTCAATATAATCAGAAGGAATTGATCAGTGGAACACAAAATGCTTTCATTGCCTTCAAAGTCAATATTGCGGGGGAAAAATAGATGTACACAATTGTATGCACTCAGCTTAGCCACTAAACGCTTCACAGACAAAACTCAGTTTTTCTAATGGTTTTAGAGCTTTTTTTTTCAGTTCTTTAGGACAAGTATATCACTTCAGAAAAGCAGGTATGAATCGGGCTCTCTAGTGTTAATATAGACTTTTATTGTGCTCTTCTTTTTGGCATTCCTTCTGTACCTCACAATGAGCAGTATTTAGTTCAGATCTCATCAGACTGAATATAGAGCCTACTAAGTAATGAGCGAATCTAATGATATTCTTGAAGCAGTTAGAGAATTGTATTTAATATTTTATTTTTCTGTAATGGCTAGAAGCGCTAGTCTTTGGTTAAGCCCATGAGCAAAAAGTGTTGTGCAAACATAGATGAAAACATAGAACCCATCCCAAACAATTTAAAATCTATGTAGTAGAACAAAAGACAACAGATTGCTGTAGGCAAGTGGAAAAGCACAAAACTAATACAATATCGGTTCTGCTCATGGTGCACTTGCTCGAAAAACTATTAAGCCTTCAGTGGAGAATGGCACTGAGAGGTATTTGAAATTAAAAAGCACAATCAAGTCTAGGTATCAAGTCTAGACACTAAATGATAAGTGATGGACGAAGTATGGTAGGATGGGAGAGGCTTTGGAAGGTGAAGAGAAGTTTAAAAAGGTCAGTAAAGAAATGTATGGCGCTGGGGACACAGCACAGCTGAGAAACTGCAGAGCTGAGCCTTACACATCACCCCGGAGGGCTATAAGTCAGGCAAAACCAGAGAAAAACAGAATCAAAATCAAAGATGCTGAGCCCAAACGAGAGTGCTAGCTATGTGAAGATGGGAAAGGTGGTACCTTAGAGACATTACAGAGTCAGAGTCTGTAAAAAGTCCAGCAACCAGGATATGAGATTTATGGGGGGAGTTCATCCTAAGTATCATTATGTAGTTTCCTTATTTGCTTCTTAACTCTCTGCATAAGGTAGCAGGTTCCCCCCCAGGTGCCCCAGGTGCCAGCACAAATTGCTGACGGTCTTCAAATTGTTCTAAATTTAATTCTTTAAATGCTTTAAATGCCATTAAACCTGGTGCCTTTGCCCTGTCTGAAGACTCTCTGAGACTTATTTTGTCCCTTTTCCTTGGGGTTGAAGCACCACTGCATAAAACATGGTAAAATGCTGTTGCCACTGATGTCAGTTGGAGTTGATGCGGGGAGGTTCGGGGCATTGGATTCATTGGGTTCATCTCAGCTTCCCTCCTTTTCGACATTTGTGCTGTGATGTTTATTTGCCTGACATCACTCTATGGGCTTTTAAAAGATTTTCGCCAGCTGTGAATCAGTGATGAAGACAACCTTCCCTGCACCTTCTGCACTGGTGGTATTAAATATGCAACCTGGGGACTGATGTCTCAGGCTTTGCCCCTGTGCTTTTGGAGCCACCCTGCCATGCTGGTGGTCCTCATGGATGGGATTCATCTGACCACAAATGCAACATTTGGGTCTGAACAAGCACAGAGATTCCTTCGTCATTAATGATTTATTGTAACCCTATAGTAACTCCTAAAATAGATCTGGTGACTTTTTCCTTAAAAATGTCTGTTTCTCTCACCAGGAATAAAGGCAGTGTAGGGTCACATCTACCTCATGGACATCTAAAGTCATGTGAGATGAATTCCGCCCTACACAACCAATCTGTCATAGTGAGAAACTTTCTCCAAAGTCAAGAATGAAGATGAGAGACAGCAAGGTGGAAAGTGGAATATTTTGCACCTTTGCTTTCACCCTCTTGCCCCTTTCATTGCTGTTTTTGTGATGAAGTGACCCCTCCATTTGGATGTTGAGAACAAGGCGAGGGCAGGTGCCTGCCAGAAGGGACATACTTTCAGTTGAAGAGACATCTGAACATATCCCCAGCATGACTGGGGTCAAACCTAACCTACCGAGTGACATATATATTTACATGTTTTAGTGTTTGGACATATTTTAACAGTTGTTACTATCATATTTTCTACAAAAGAAAATGTCTATATCTTTCTTTCCTCAGTATGAGCCTTCTCCCAATTTAATTTTAACATTTCTATATACCCTTTCCTGTGTTTTTCATTTCTTGGCCTATCCCTAATGTCTCTTCTATCTTTCTCTTCTCTGCCAAAGTGAATCTTCAGTTTCCCTTCCGTATTCCCACTCTCTCCTCCTTGGAACTGTGTTTTTATTTCCTTGCTTCCTCACTTGTTCGCACCTCTCCCTTCTCTCCAGCCTTTCCACCCTTCTCCCTCTTCCTTTCCCTGTCTTACTGAAAATTTTCTTCCCTTCCCATCCCCACTCTCCCAGCAGCACTCTTTGGAGCAAAGCCCGTGCTGAATTTTAACAGCCACAAGCCCATTGTGCAGAAGACGACTCCACACTTATGGCCAGGCTTTGCTGTGCCACCACCTTGTTCTTCAGCCACATTTTCTGCCATGCACCCGTTGTTCCTCTTGGTGCACTTGCACCCCTGCCATCTCCTGCCTTTCCTCTTCTGCCAAACTCCGCATGGCTGAAATGATTGCAGCAGGAAAAAGGTCTCTGCTGCTCCGATCGGCATGTCCTGGGGGGCCAAGGCATTGACCGCTGGAACACTGCCTTAAAATAATCAATAACGCCGGGTGACACGCCAACCTCGCGCTGCCCAACCAGGGATAACTTGGGGTATTTCCTCATTCTCCGGAGAGAAACAGCTATTTGTTTAATAGAGGCCGTCGCCCGAAAACATCTCTGTGCCTCCCTCAGACCGCCACGCTCCGGGAGAGAGGAGCTGGAAAGCCTGAAGCCAGCTGCGGGGAGCTCTGGAGCCTGGAGGCCATCTTAGCCCCGCGTAGAAGGTAAGCAAACGTGTTTACATGCTTCCCTCAGCATTAAAAGGCAGAACTTTCTAAAACCCTAGTTAAAAATTAGAAGCTTGCTGTAGCCACCTTGCTTAACAAAGCTGTAGAAAGTGCTTTTGTTTGCTGAATTAATAAAGTGTTTTGAGTGCTTCTGGCAATCCAGAATGTTTTCCTAAGCTGTAATAACACCGTCAGATCCTCTGATGTCCACAGGTAGCGAAGCGGCATTGATTTTGGTAGTAGAGGCTCTCGCTAGGTCTGATGATTGATGTTTAGGTAAGTTCTCCTTGCAGTTTGAAGTGGTATTGAGATAGGTCAGAGAAAATGGGCTGTAAACCCCTGCTCTTCCAGCCAAAGCAGCATCGTGTTGCTTCGCACCGGGCGAGAACCGGGCCCTCCGGCTATGTAGGAAAGATGCAGAAGAGAATTTATAACTCACCTACAAGACTTTGCTTTTACGGAAGGAGGCCAGGCTGTGCCTGTGCTTGTTTGCTTCTCTCTCGGGAGTGGAAATAGGTGAGGTTGGGCAGACACATGGAAAAGCAAAAGCTGGAATGAGACGGGAAAGCAGACAAGCAAAGTCAGTATTAAAAAATAGCAAATGCACTGGGTATTTGAGAGAAAGACTAGTGAAATATCCAATATTCTTTCCATTTCCTTCCACTCTCTCCCCACTTCATCTTTCATTTGCACATTGTCCATCTGCTTAGATTTTTATCTCTTTGAGCTGGGGCTTTTATCCAGAGGCTTGCAAAATACCCTGCCCAATTTTGAGCACTGTATAAACAATAGGTAATGACTATAAACAAAGAAGCATCTCTGTGAAAAATGTTCCCTTCTGGAATAATTTAATGCCAGTTAACTTGTTTTAAAGCTGGATTTTAAAGCATTACATGATTGTAAAGTGTTCAGAAGAAAAGGCGTATAAGCACAGTGCTCTTATTAAAGTCGTAGCAGCAGAGAACAATGCAAATTTTTTGCCATAGAAATGCAAACTCAGAAGAAGTCTCTGGCAGTCTCAGCTACCTCACAGCAATATACAGCATCCCATAAAGTCTTTCTGTTTTTCCTCTTGGTTACTGAGGTCTGAGGACACTGGTCTGTGTCCATGCCTTACCTCACCCTTTTGCTGTCTTTGTTCTGTCAACAAAGCCGGTTTCAGCCTGTCTCTGGCTTTCTCAAATATCTTCATACTGTCTTTCACCTCACTTTTTTTTGCTTGGGAACCCAACCTTGATTGATTTCTTTGCTCCTAGCCCACTTAATACCTTCTCAACACCAGCTTCTGTCACAAAACTTCCAAGATTAGTCAATTCACGTGACTCAGTTCAGGGACATTTCACTTTTTATTGCCTTGGTTATTATAAAAACTGTTTGCACGTGGCAACTGTAGGCATGTGTGTGTGCATGGCTGCACAGGTGCGTGTGTAGCACGGCTGTGTATACTGAAATGGTGTGCGTCCAGATCATTTTCCTCCTCTTACATTTTGTAACTTGCTCAAAGTTACAGAGCAGAGCCATCTTTGTCATAAACTTCCAGCGTTCTCTAAGGACAGAAACCCACAGATTGATATTTTGCATTGTTATGCATTTGAAAGCCTTGAGCTGGAGCGAAGCTATGATAAAACATCCTTAGGGAGTTGTGATCAGTTTGTGCCATAAAGTTAACAGCAGTATGAAAGTTTAATCACCTCTGACCCAGCAGGCTGAAATTTCCAACTTGGCATGGAGAAATACCGACCTTTTCTCTTTGGCTGTAGATCACAGTGTGGGTGCAGTACGAGCTGACGTGGTTCACTTTGGTGAAGAGGCATCTAATAGCAGCCTACAACTTGGAAGGGAATGACAGAGGTGATGGAGTGGTGGGAAAGATTATAATGAGGAGCAACAGCCATGTTTACAGCTTGGGAGATTCAGGTTGGACACGGGGAAAGACTTTTTCACCAAGAGGTTGGGGCAGCCCTGCAACAGGTCACGCAGAGAGGTGGTGGTAGCTCCATCCTTGGGGATTTTCAAAGTTCAGCTACACAAAGCCATGGTTGACGCAGTTACCTAGTGTTGGTGGTAGTCCTGCTTTTAGCAGGAGGCTGGACTGGAGACCTGCAGAGATCCCTTTCAAAAAGTGCTGCATTTGTGTTGATTGTTTG
This sequence comes from Chionis minor, assembly GCA_013398295.1. NCBI lineage: Eukaryota > Metazoa > Chordata > Aves > Charadriiformes > Chionidae > Chionis > Chionis minor. Next base: position 98,891 of record VZSF01008486.1, on the reverse strand, counting down.
ATTTTAAAAGAACCTGACCACTGTGAAATATTAAGCTGCTGTTTGCACACTATGGCAGATCTCTGAACATGAGGTGAGACGGCTTTGTGACCTGCCCTTAGCAAACAGACACAGGATTAGACCTGCTTCCAGTTTCTTGGATATTTTAGAGTGGGTGCCAAACAGCCCCGTAACCCACAGTCTTACCTACCCTTATCTGCAGGATAAGCACGTCACAGGAAACAGTAATGACAGCTTCTCCAGTTCTCACTGACACTGTATTTTTGACAGAAATAGGAAAATGCAGCTGGTAGGGGCCATGGTGAGACTCCCCCATCTGCCCCAGCACCAAGGCCGGGTTGAACGTTTCTATGGCATTCCTGGCAGTCATTTCAGGCCAGTTCAGGAGATTTTAAACCATCTTCCCAAGACAGTGCTCCCAGACAACCCAGTGCATCTACCTCCCCTTCCACCAAAGGCCTTAGCCCCTCCGTGAGGTCTGCCAGCCCAGGTATCACTTTGTGTGGTCATGGTTGTGTTACTGATGTTCCCAATGGACAGATGATTGTCCTTTAACAACTACAGTGAAACTCTCTGTTCATTTCATACCAATACATATTTAGTCCTGGCAATTTTGAATAAATTCAGTTAAATATTCCAGTTGTTAAGAATTCCATTTTAAATAAGTCTCTGACGGGAACAGGCTCTGTAGAACAGGATTACCTGTGTAAGCCTTAACTGGAACATTTCTTGCTTCAAAACTGGTTCTTCTTCCATTAAAGAAGAAAACTGCTGAAATTCCCTGCTCACTGCGCTGCAATAACCCAAACTTCCCTGCGTCTTTCCTCAGCAGAGAGCTACCATGTGCACGGGGAAGTGTTCAAAGTGCATTGGGATCACCCTGTTCCCACTGGCGGTATGTGCCATAGTCTCCAACATCCTCCTATACTTCCCCAACGGACGAGTTCTGCAGCTCAGCGAGATAACCGATCTGGTCTGGTTTTTCCATGGCATTCTGGGAGCTGGGATACTGGTAAGAGAGAATTGTTGCTACCTTTTCTTATGGGTTTTGTTTTGTTTTAAATTCAGGGCTAAGAAAATCTGTTAACAAAAAAAAAGTCATAGAAATGTGTTTTGCATAAATACGTGAGCAGCTTAACTGGGAAGTTGGGTATGGGGCTGAGAAAGTGGGTTCAAGACTTAAAAAGTCCTTAATCACAGGAATACGAGGTATTCCTGAAATAAATACCAAGACTGCAAGTCAGGAGGAAGCAATAAGACTGACTTCTCACTGTGGAGAAGGGTGACATGGGTGTTCATCCTCCATGAGTCCTGAGCTTAGCTGAGATGGTGAGATTTCACTATTGTCTGTAGCCCCTCATTACTCCTCTAACTGATTTTATGCTCACATAATTCACAAAAAACATTGAGGGCAAAACTGAAACATGTTTCAGTAGGTGTTCGTTAGAGACCTAACCAACACTCAACAAATGCGGAGCTGCAAAATGGCTTAAATCCCAAACGCCCCCTGTGCTCCCACACTCCCACCTTTGGGTTTGATCTGGTTTGCACGTGCTCTGCTATAACCAGCTCCCCATTCCACCACTCAGGAAAGATTGCTTTTATGTGAACGTCCATAACCAGAAGGGAACATGTTTGGGAATACTGATTTTTCCAGGTTATTAGAAAGCCTGATACCTTTAGGGTCTTCCAATTATCCACCCAAATGAAGATAAAAAGCCGAGCAAGCAACATGCATATGACAAATACTGGCTGTTACGCAGCCTCGGCAGACGGTAAACTGGCACAGAGCTGGCTACCCGAGCATCAGAAAAATGAATGTTTAAGAACAATTAACTTAGAAAAAAGCAAATCTCATTCACAGTCAGGCTATGATGCAGCTACCACTTGAGTCTATGTAAAACCTACAATGGATGTGGTTCAGACTCATATTTCCCAAAGCAGAAATATGGAATAAGATCATTCAATAAATTGTTCTCCACCAGCAGCTTGCCTGCTTCTTCTTCCAGCTACCGCTTGGGCCTATTACTCACGCTGAGCTTGAACGTAAGCATGAGTTTGTGGAAGGAAGCCTAAAGGAAGAAGTGGAACTACATGAGAGACCTGTGGAAAATTCGTATCACTGCAAGCCCAGGAGTCATTGGCGTTCAATGAAAGGAAAGGCAGATGTTAGGCATGAGAGCGTCACAGGCTCATTGAAAACATGCCTTCTTTTAAGGCTTCCACACAGACTTGCCTGTGGCCAGCACCACGTACATCAAAAATGAGAACAGCAAGTGAGAGGGGAGGAAAAATTTGCATTAACCTTCAAAACACAGCATTAGGAGTAATTATTGATCCACAAACAATGCTGTTGAGTGTATGTGTTTTCCAGAAAACAGCATGACAAATGCCCAAAGGTGAAGAGAAGGGGAAAGAAAGCATTATCTTCGGATCCATTTTCCAGGTGCTGGAAGCATGGAAAAATGAAGACTGGCTTCTAGGTTTCCCAGGGAGCTAAGCAAGGGGCAGAATGACCCATGACCGGAGCCTGGTCCATATCCTGCCTCCATAGTGAGGACAGACCAGGCTGCAATGCATTCCCCCATGCGCCCAGCTTGTCCCCAAAGGAAACTCAGGAAAGTCATGCTAACAGGTGGCCCGATCTTGGTGAATCTCCCTGCAACCCGGACACAGTCTCCAGAGCCAGGACTGTGGGGAAACTTCATAACAGCCCGGCTCTGTGAGCCAGAAAACCTACGTCCACCTGTGAACTTCCTCTGTAGACCAACACCTAGACCATCAGCACACCCTTTGGTTGAGCAGCCAGCCCCACCCTTTGCTCCTCCTCTGCTGCTTCTCTAATGGAAATTTATATGACGTGAAAAACTCTCTATTTCCTTATTTCAAAAGTTTAGGGTGTAAAGAGAGGAAGAGTGGCTTCATGTGTCATAGTGACGTCTTTCCTGATGGAAAGCCTGTGTGCAACACTGGGAAATGCCTGATTGAGCTGTGGCTCACATGCAGCCCTCATTTTACTGACAACAGCCAAATCTAGCAAATTTTCATCTCCCTGTCAAAAGGCAGGTGTTTATAATCAGGCACTGCAAAAAAAGAAAGCTGCCAAGCAAACCCTTCATCCTGAGCCAGGCTAATAAATGTCACAAAGGTGTTTGCAGCTTAGATGGGAAACCTCCAAAGAGGAAAGACAGCCCTGGAGGAAAGGGAGTGTTGGTTTGATGGGCAGAGGAGTTAACTCCCCTTCTGAGTGCCAGAGAGTGGCACGCTGGGGCTAAGGCTGCCTTGGGGACCAGCTGTGATTACTTAAAAGCTGACTTCCTTCCAGGAAGAGGAATGTCTTTTTAACCTCAGTGGTCTACATCTGCAGGCCTCCAGCTGTGGTCCAGTGACCACTGCGGTGCTGGAGGCTGCCTCTGGGGCGTGCATAAAAGGCAGTGGAGAGCAAATCCTTTGAAAAATGTTTAGGGGCCTACAAATCTAAGCAGGTTTCATAACACTGTCCTACACATTCTAACTATTCACACTACACACGAATTCCCCAGGCTTCATTCACTATGGACATTCTGCTCTTCCTGCCCCACATGGGACACTATCTCTCCAACATCTAGTAAGGCTGGTTTTACAGCTTTTACCTTTATTTTTTGCTTGTTTGGAGGATTCTTCTTCTCTCCTTAACTTTGTAAGGACCATTTCCTACTTTCTCAAATACCCATTCTCTTGCGTTGCTCTTTGAGATGCCTACACAAGCAGTGGTGGTCAGAGGCAAGGCATCAGGAGTGCTCTGGCTGCACAGCTAGATCCACAAAAGCTTTCTTGCCCTCTAGCTACCAAACTGAAGGCAGCTTCTTCTATCTCCAGAGTGTGTCTGCAAGGTGGCTTTATATCCTGAGACACAGATGGTTACTGACTTCGATGTATCAGTCCAGCTTCACCTGGTGATTACCATGGAGAAGCTGATGTGAACTGGGAGTTCCCTGTTGAGTGAAGTCCATTTTGTAGGTTTTTCAGAAGCTTAGCACGAAGAACCAGAGTCACAAGTATGTCAGGAATTTTAAGCCTGATTTCCCAATTATAACCCAGAGCAGGATGCTCACAAGATTTAAACTGACATAATTCTTACTCCAGTGACGCATCTCTTCTAAGCAGAAATTCCATTTTCTCAAAACTGACACATTTGTTCCTCAAAAAACCCAAAACCCTGCTGAAAAGAAGTAGCGTAGCTTCAGCAGTCCGAATTACAGTAGCAGAAATTTGCCAGCCAGCTCTAGCTGTAATCCCATGCCTCTTCCTGAGTTACTCTTCAGCAAGCACCAACATCTAAGCAGGTGTAACTCGCAGAGAAGAGGCAGAAGGTGGTTTGCGTTTGAGGAACCCCAGCTCCTAGACTTTACAAACTATCTCAGCAGAAGTGCTGCACACCAATTCAGCTTGTGCTTTTCTCACAGGTGATTTTGCCAGCATTCATGATGCTGGGAGCAGGCGGAGCAGGATGTTGCGCTAACAGATGCGGGGTAAGTGGATATTTATGTGTTGAAATGGCACTGTATGATTTGCCCAATAGCTCTTAAATGGCTGCTCAGCAGGTGGAAACGTACAATGACAAACCATGACACCACCATCAACAGCCATGTCAGGAAAATGCAGAAGAGGAGCTTGATCTACAGCGTCCCTGGGCTAGGGCTGAGAGCTCAGCCAACAAGAACGTTATGATATAGCAGCCACTGATATGAGGGAAATCACACTCAGCCAGGGCAGGTGCTGGAGCATTTAGCCACACTGCTGAGGGCAGAGGAGGACAAAGCTACTTCCTTCAACCCACATAAAGTAAAGCGTGACTCCAGCTTCCCCCTGCTCAAGACAATCCTAAAGACTGAGACAGCTGCCTGCTCCTTCTGCTTTCACCTGGTCCTTTTCCTCCATACCCTTCCATGGCAATTTGCTTTTCCATAGGTTCAGCCCTGCTTACATCCATATGGGCAGATAGGTCTCCTGTTTTGCAGGTCCATGCTAAAAGCCTCAGCTGCTACTGCTGGCATTAAGGTGCCAGCACAGCTTCCTGGAGCCTGGTCCACATGGAAGGCTTTGAGCCATAGCCTGCATTTGCGCAAGTGCTACGCAGATGAAAGGTGAAAATGTAATTTGGGAGCTCTGTCATCCAGAGAAAGACCAGAGAGACCTTTTCCCTTGATAATTAAGAATATTCTAAAACAACATCTTATACAGGCATCTCCATTAATCCCCAAGCCCTGGGCACAGACTTCCATGTGGCTATCATTATTAGCAAGAATAAACTGACTTAGAAATGGGTTTTTTTCACTCTGCATCCTTCACAGAGGCAGCCTGGAATGAGAGATTCCGTGCAATAATGGATGTCTCTCCTGTACTCTTCAATTAATTTTCAGTTTAATCCATGAAAGGCCTTTACCTCTTCAAGATGTTTTAATAATTCATTATTCATAATACCAAAATAACATTCTTCATTAGGATGTCAGCAAGTCCATCCCAAGGGACATGTCATTGCATTGATTTTACCCAATGTCACATGCACAGCAAGGCGGATTTGCTAATGAGAGCCAAGTAAGCCAGTTGTGGGTCTGGGACGTGAGCGTAGGCACCCTGAACCCAGCGCCTGAGACAGCTGCTTCTCCTGGTTTTGAGTGATGTAAAAAGCGGTGGTGAAAACCAGCTATACTGTGGGTGTTCCCACACTCTGCTGAACATGGTAAGTCACAAGGAGAAATCCAGATGAACTGGGATCAGTTCACACGGCACCTCAAGTCTTCCTTTTCCATCCTTCATCCCTGCACTAAATATTACAGAGACAGGAGTGAAACTTCCCCAGCCCACTGGTGCAGGTGGTAGCACAGTGCCATCTGGCAGCTCACATCTTCACACCCATTCCTCCGCTCCCCTCCACCACACTGCCGCTGTCTGAGCCATTCCTAGCAGCAGCACGTGGATTCCAGGTATCCTGTCTGCACCTTCCCATCAATGATTGGTTGCCTCAAACTGTTCCTCCTCTTCTTTATTTGCTGTTATCAAGGAATACAACAGACATTGTTGAGAAAGTAGTTGACTGCATGCTATTTGATCATGAGCTGATGGCCAGGTGATGAAGCTACTCAAACTGAACTAGAGAATAGGCTCATTGAGGACAGTATATCTTTGAAAACACTGTCTTCTGGGACTGGGGGAATTGCCCACCTCTTTGAGATGGAAAGAGATGCAGACCTACAAATCACCCTATGGCTTAAAGAGAACATTGGTCAATGTAGAGATGAGACAGGGACACAAGTGAAGAACAAGTGGCTATGAATGGCATTAAAACCAACCATTTCTCCCAGAACAGTTCCTGGGGAAGAGTGATTTCCAAGTATGCAAAAAGAGGTGAGTACTGCAGGGAGATCTGAAGGCCAATGATGTGCTTCTTCAGGAGAAGAAACCTCAGGGAAACTTTGGGGATAGCAGAAGGAAATGCACAGACATCTACAGCAGGGTTGCTCAGATGCCCCTACCCTGGTGTGAATCACCAGGGACTGGAGAGCAGAAGAACCCTGCGCCTGGTTCAAACATGCATGATGACCGTGGTTTCCCAGGGTGCCAGAACTCCTTCTGAGGTGGATCTGGGTGGACCTGATACAGACTCCCCAGCTCTTGGTGGCTTGTTCACCAACTTCTACCTACTGGCAAAGAAATAGCCCACAACAGAGCTACTCAGGAGCCTATGTAATCCAAAGGCTAGTTTGGCCACCTTTCTGCTTTGGGGACCCTAGGTATAAACTTATAATTTACACTGAATACTCCGCAGTGCTTTTCACAGGGGAAAAAAAAAAAGGTTGAAGACCTAATACTGACCAGAATTCAATCAGAACATAGCCATGTTCCTCAGGGTAGGGACTCTATCCTATTTTATTTTGTGCAATCCCTGGTTTAATGGTTTCAGACTTGATGACAACCTTTGCACACTTCTGAAGTATCAACAACAGTAATAATAATTACTAACTTTCTCATCCTTTTATTCACCTCATTGAGTTCTTCATTTCACAGTGATCATGTGCTGCGTTGAGTAAGTTTTTTCATTATTCCATTTTAAATTGTTGCCTGCAAACATACCTAGATGGCTTCGTGGTTTTGCACTATGCAGTAATGATTTTGGAAAGTGTCAGATTTAGAAAGATACCGTGCCTTGCAGCTTAGCGTGTACACATCTGGAAGCATCCGCTGCACTGGCACAGCAAGGAAAAAAGGGCCTCCAAAATACAGCTTATGTCATTGCATCAGCAGACATACTCCAGTATTTCTCACTACGCCTTCCTTAAGAGTTACTAGTAGAACAAGAATAGCCATAGTAGTTCTCCAGACAAACAAACCCAGACAAGCAAAGATACCTGGATGAAAAACCAGGATATTAATTCCAGTGAAAGAAACAGAGAATAAAGAAATGTACATGGAAACAAGAATCAGGGCAATAAAGAAGAACACAAACTGAGACAGGAGGAATTGATAACTTCACCAAAGCAGCTGATGCAAATGCTCAAAGAACAAATGCTAAAAGTCTTCATCAGCTCAGCAAAGACAAACCACTTGTGTGAAAGGAGACACAAGCACAGGGAGAATATTAAAAAAAAAAAAAAGGCAAAAACCAGCAAAAATCTTTGCAAGAGGTAAAGAACAAGCCAACACCATGGGGAACCAGTTTCAACAAACTCAAGCATCCCAGCCTAGACCTCATATTGCAACCGAAGACACAAACGAGGAAATAAAAAATTTCAAAAAAAAGTGAAGATTATACAGCTAGGGAAAATGCTGAAAAGTTGAGATGGTGCAACAGTTAATAAAATTGTTGCGTTTCCATAGAATATGGGACAAGCTTCTCAGAAAAGACTCCAGAAAAGTAAATATATTAAGGGGAAATGCCACTATGTCTCTAGAAAATGCCCAGCAGAGCCCATCTAACAGCTACAGCAACTTCAGACTCCCCTTTCAGCGCCAAGTAGTCTTTGTCTATATAATCATGTGTGCAGTAAAGGGAACAGGTGAGATGAAGCTAGCCATGCGGCAAACCAATTTCAAAGGAAAAAATCACGTGTTTTCAAAAGATCATCAAAGACAGCACTGAGAAGTACTACTAGTACTACTACTAACTGCTATCATAAAATGTAGAAGTAGCAAAAAAACATTTTACTGTCTACCGTAATTGTCTTTGGGTCGTCCCATATTGCTACGCCGTGATAAAATTAATCGTTTGCATAATTAAGATCCTTCAACCAAGATGCAGAGTGCACAGTAGAAGTAAATGAGAAAACAGGTGGGGAGAAGTGGTTTGGCTTAGGCAGGCATTTCAGACGGCGTATCAGTCACTCACCATCACCATGAGGCATGGCTGGTGATCTTATTATGAGAGACAGCACATCAGCTACAACCTAGTGCTGCTTTGGTCTGGACAATATACTAAATTACCTACATTTTGCTGACAAAGAAGCTCTGCTAAGAGGAAATTCAGCCAACATGCAGATAAAGACAAAATGAGTGTCCAGCTCTGCAAAAAAAGTTATTTATCAGTTATGATGAAATAAATCTCATGAGAAATCCCAGCAACTTCTAACTCAAGGATTGCTTTAGAGGCAAAAGGACACACAAAATGAGTCAATTCACACACTGGCAGCATGCAAGGTTGTACAGAAAGCAGTAATGTCATCGGCTGGCAAGTTTGAAACTGCATTAACCAGCTTGAACACATTTAGATAGTGAATAGCTTTCAAGATTATGTCACGTATCTGCAATGCAGATGGTGGGTATTTCCATCTGACTCCATAGTGCAGCGCTCTGTGGAGCAGCTGGCATTGGGAGAAGGTTTCTACCTTCCTTGTGGGCTATTAGATTTTGCTGGTGTTTGCTGGCAAGAGGGAAATGTGAGGCCCGAGGTGTTTGGCTTCAAACCCAAGTCATGGATGGGAGTGTTTCTCATGCACTTCCTCATCTGTGCCTCTGCCCTGACTCTGAGACAGTCTTGCTGCCTTGCCCCCACTCCGGTTCTTCTCCTGGCTCTGTCAGTCTTCTCCAGAGTTTCTTCTCTCTTCTCCTTCTCGGCAGAGTTGTGAACAACCACAGGCAGGGACTCTTAACAGGACCAGTGGGAAGGCTGTCCCAGGTACAACACCAGCAGCACCCTCCTGAGGTTGTTGCCTCCATATACAAACAGCAACCAGATACATCCCACCCATTAACAGAAAGCTACCCCACAACACAGCAAAGGTAACGTTTTGGTGGGAGTGGCCGATGTAAAACATACAGGTGCATTACATGTAATTCGAAGTCACCACTGGTTCGTCGCCACACACAGCACAATTAGATTTCTCAACACAAGCAGTAGTAACCACATGTCAAACCTGTTGCAAAATGAAGGAAAGCAGCCATAAGAAAGGCTCTTTTGCATTCCTCATCAATTAGCAAAACCAACTAATGCATCTTTTGTTGCTTTGATACCTGGTCGAGTAAGTTACTTGCTAGTTTCTGTTGGTACAAGGGCTGAGAAAGGTGCTCTTGGTGAAGAGTTGGAAATGCCGAGACACATGATATGGACCACATCAAGCCAGTACTTGCTTCATACTGGCTTTTTGAAAGAAGATCCAGCAGATTTTTCATAATTGATGGGTCAAATATAAAACCCTGACTAAGTAAAGCTCTGGGCTTACCCACTTTTAAAAGCACAATGAATACAGCCTGAAATACTTTAACAGCTACTGCAACAGTCAGAAAAAGTCAACTACTTTTTATTCCCACAAATTATCATACTAGCATTATGAGTTTCAGCATACAGTAAGAAACAGATAAAGATAATTACTTCCCATTCAGTGTGAGCTTTCCCCGCTACCCAAGCCCCTGCGCATGTGACGTTGAAGGTCTCTTCCCTTTCAGATGCTGCTGTCAGTGGTTCTGGCTGTGCTGGGATTCGCGGGAGGAGCGTATTGTGCAGTCATCTCCTCTCTGGGGCTGATTGGGGGTCCTCTGTGTGACACAGGTGATGGAGAATACCTCTACCCTTTCAGGAACGACACTCTGGAGTGAGTATGACGTACAGGCTCCTCTAACTTTGCTTTCTCTAATCCCCCACAGACATTTTTTTTATAGCAAAGTTGGATTTTTCAAAGTAAACTGGTGCTCCACCCTGCCTACACCTAAATTCACATTTCTCTAAGTAGCATGTTCCAAGCCGGTCATCTGTTTGACCAAGGAATCGTCTTTGGGCAGACTGCCGGAGTTTTTCCCCTTGTGCTTGTCAGCAACTCCTTGTGCAAGTTGCACCACGCTTTCAAAAGGCTGCTGAGCTGTGACTCCCACTGGAGTCAAAAGGAAATGCTTGATAACTGTGCCACATTAATCAGTGAAATCATCATGAATTGAGTCTACCTACTTCTGAAAAGCAAAGCAAAAGTCTTCTCTGAATCTTTCAAGTTAACTTTGGCAACCACAGTCCTCAAGCCAGAGCTAGAGACAATGGGCGGGCTGGACTGATACCACAGCAGGAATGGAGAAGGTGGAGACACATTTTTAAACTATTAGGGACCTTTCCCTTTAGTTACTAGTACTGCCATGAAACAAAAGGGAGATTCTTGTGCATGCAACAAAGTACAGATGTGGCTTTCTTCCCTAGTCAGTAATTGCACCTCTGCAAAGGGAATTCTGAAGAGAATCACCAGTTTTTACCAATTATAGTAGAATCTGAGATTCACTTTACACTGTGCAAACAAGTTCAGAAAATGTAACACAGAAAACATTCTTAAGTTTTTACTTTCTAATACGTTGCCAATTATTTTTCTCTGTCACAGAGACAATTATTTGTTCAACCAGACAACATGGAGCATTTGCAAAGAACCTGAAAACATCATCCTTTGGAATATTGTCCTTTTCTCTATTCTCCTGGCCATCGGTGTGATTGAAGCTATTCTTTGTTTTATTCAAGTCATCAATGGACTTACTGGCTTCATATGTGGCACATGTATGAGGAAAAGAAAGGTCGGTATGCAGTAAAATATATCATAGCGCCTTACATTCTTACCATTTTTATTTTTCAGGCTCTGGTAGCAGTAGATGATCAGAGAGGTCTGCACAGTCCCTGAATGAGGTTCTCCGAGGAGCTGAGGCCATACAGATGCTTTTGCACACTGTCTCTCTCTCCCTCACACTGTAATCAGGGATAACTCTGTCCTCAGATATTTCAAAACTGGGGAGCGATGTGATGTATCGATGTACTCAGTTACGTGGCTGTATTCCTGTTCAAGAAGCCTTTTTGAGAAAGTGTAATGATCCCCCAGCATCTGTAGGTGAGGGAGATGAGAAGTAGGGGTGGGTTTAATTGGTCAACAGTAGTATAAATGTCATTTTACAAAATGGAACAAAACTTCTTACGAACTTAATTTATCACCACTGCTTCCTTTTCACTGTTTGTTTTCATTGTACAAAATGCTTGCAGTAAGTCTGATATCCCCCTGGAATATTAATCAATCATCTTTCCTTCATTGCCTTTCAGGCAAATATTTCTGGAATGTGAATGACCTTCAGAGAATGCCAGGACAAGCCCTGAGCTGCCGATTCACGTACAATAAGGATAGTGCGCTGTGCTGTATTTATGAGGGGACAACAAAGAAAACCCAAAATGTTCAGGAGTTTCATGGGGCAAAATGAATTTTTGACAAAGAAGTCAGGGTGGAAAAGGACTAGATATTTAGATCTGAGATTGCAAATTTTCATCTCTCTAAATATGCCTGCTAAATCTCAGGTACTGGCAAAACCACTAATCTGTCTGGTCCTGACTGCCATACTGGTGCATAAAATACAACAGCACCCCAGGAAAAAGCTCACCACTTGTCCTCTTGTGTATACGGGAAGTTGAACTGGTTTTAATGTGTACAGTTATCACCTGCACGAAGCAGACGCTCTCGGGATGGATGTAAATAACCTCCTTTTCCCTCCAAATCCCACCGTGAGCTCACCTGTCTGTTCCTATTAACTTGCTAACCAGGCACCTCCAGATTTAAATTAGGATGCGCAGAGAAGATATGGAGCGGCATTTGCAGCACCACAGAGGCAACTGAAGCACACGGTTTTCAGCCTCCTTCAGCCACCCTGGAGCCAAATCCCCTTGTGCCCATTCAGTAGCTTTCTGTCATGTTTGACAAAGTCCAGTGCACTTCTAAATCAGTTCTTTAGGAGCATCGGAGAGATGTGGTAGCCCTGCAGGGGCATTTGGGTCAATATAGATGGTAGGGTTTGGAGCAAGAGTTTAGAATTGTCCAGTTTAACAAAACAGTGGAGAACCTCACCACCAATTTTGCCCTCACGAGACGGCATAGGAATTTCACTAATTTCCACAGAGGTCTATAGGGCTATTCTAGAATAGATCACATGGACAAAGTAATTAACTGGTAAAGATAAACATTAAATCGATAAAGGTAGTAATTATGTGCAGCTTAGTAACAAATAAGAGATATAATCTGAAAGGCAGCAAATTGCATCAGTCTTAGTGTTACAGCAACATTAATCCCAACCAGGAACTGCGTAATTCCCCATCATCACTCAAGATCAAGTCCTTGATGCTAAAATCCATGACTGGCAAATTTCAGAAAGCCTGCCATTTCAGTGACTCCCTCAAAGGTTAATTCTTGGACATGCCACTGACATCCCTGAGTCAGCCAGGCTGTAAGACGATCTTTATCCACCCTGAACGCGTGTGTGCAGTCATGAAAAGCTGAATATACCTAAAGCACTTGGAGTCTCTTTGTCAAAGAGAGACATTTGTGTTTTCCCAGTCAAAAGTCATTGGTATTTCTGCATTGTGGCACGAGAGAAGTTATACGGACACAGTTATCGATGACACATATGGCTGTTAGTGCTGTCCTCTAACGCAGCACGCAAACCCCTTTGTACAAAAAGGGGAAGAAAATGTCAGTTGTGCCAAGATGAGGAGCACATGTACAGTTCCTTGCAGTGCAGCCTCACCCTTAGAAGAAAGAAACTTGTTCCATAAAACTTAATGTACCTCCCATAAAAAAGAGCGTAGGACACCTTGAAGTTTGCAATCATGACTAGGTGCATTCAAACCTGGCAGAGAGCTTAAAAACTCATGTTCATTGTCAGCAATGAAGCCTGGACAGTGCTACCATATAATGCAGACGTCAAAATAAAGCCAACTGATTCAAAAAGGGTCAAGGAGGCAGCTAGAAGTAAGGATATCCAGCATGCAGTCAGGCAGAAAGTCAGAAAGAAAAGCCAGCAGAGGGGCTGTATGAGTTCTTCACGGCCCCTAAATCTCAGCCCTGCCCTCATCCTTTAGTTTTGTCTCCCTGACTCTCACCTCTGCAATAAAGCCAGTTTACGTTGTGCCAGCACCGGGAGAGGGAGAGGTACCCACTGGCACACACCACCTCCAGCACGGGAACGTGAGTGCGGGGTTACTGCTGCCATCTGCTTGTTCCGAGCTGTCCTGCCCTGGGGATGTTCAGAGTCACCTCTGTGTGCTTACGGGGACGCCACCCTCTGTTCTGCTCACTGTGCAATCACTGACCTCACTGATACGTGTAAATATTAAATATTGTTATTCTAAAGTTATTTTCTGGTTTCATTTGTGTGACTAAAAAGCTGTGTGACTTCAAACTAGCTTCAGTAGGAAGAGACATGGAGTAACACAGAAAGTAGAGTTAAACTGTCTAACCTGAACCACTAGAAAGGAGCCTTTCCTGGCGTAGGCATCAAGCTCCATAGTGCCTGGAGAGAGGCAGCCTTCCCCCAGCCCGCAGTGGAAGGTGGCAGGTGGGAGGCATTGCTTCTTTGGGCAAGATTCAGTTGTCCACCCTAAACAGGAGCATCTACTGCCATCTGAAGTGCAGCAAAGCCTCCTGCTCAGCCACCAGATGCAACTCGAGGTGTCAAGGGTCTCGCACATGTCCTCTGTCACACCTGAGAGCCACTCACAGCTGTCTTGAGAGCCAAGTATCTCATCTGGAGCTCGCAACACAGAAGTGTGCGTGACCAAAGCAAGCGCCTGTCTCTTGCAAACACAAGGATGCTAAAAACTCATTTAGCCAAGATACATAAAAGTAGCTGAATTCACCTAGCTGATTAGGTGAAATCATTTCAGATCATGGCTTTTTGGATCCCCCAAATCACCTTTTACATGAGTCAAAGCCTGAGATCTCAGAAGCGTCACCAGAGCCTTCTCTGGGAGCCATCCGGCACATGGCAATGGGAGCAGCTCCTCACACCAAGCACTGCGGGGAGACCTGTAAACCCAGGGTTTTCTGGTGGGCAACGCTTCAAAAGAAAAGGTCTACATAACACTACTACTCATAATTTTGATTTGGACAGAGAGTTGGCTTGACTAAAGGTAAAACGCCATGTTTCAGAACTGGGAATACTACAGATTTTAAGAGGATTTGGGGTTTTTTTCCAAAATTCCAAATTTCAGGGAAACCTCCTAACAAAGGAAAAGAGGCATTTTATCTCTGAAATGTTTTATGTATTGCAGACATGAAGAATTTAGTAAAAATAAGGAACTCATAATATTCTTAGATACATTCTTTATATTTTATCTCTATTAATCTTATTAAACTTTATCTATCTATCTATCTATCTATCCATCTATCCATCTATCTATAATCTACCTACCTACCTGTCTGTCTGTCTGTCTGTCGTCTCTTTGTCTATCAATCTTAAATACTTAATGGTCAAAGCCTCACAGGGGCATAATGAAAAAATGTTTGTTTAATTCTTATATTTGTTGCTCACTGTGCAGTCTCACCACACAGGCTGTCGTACAAGGAGTAAAAATGTGTTATTTTCTAATCAAATTATCCCTTTCTCGTCTGCATTTGAAACTCATGCAGGAGATCAGCCACATGTAAATCTGTGTTGGCTGGAAGAGAAAATAGTGTTCCTGAGACTGACTTGGGATAAGAGTAAAACTTTATACCAAGAACACCATCTGAAAAATTGTCAATGTTTGGAGACTGATAGCCCAGTGTTTAAGCTGCCAGGATCAAAGACGTGTTTCAAATACCTGGGTTGGAAACCACGGACTAGTTCATACCGTCTCCTTTCAAGAGGAACTGCCTGATTATTTTGATGCAAATAGCTCAGATTCTCAGTCTTCAGCTCTTGGGGTTTTTTTGGCGCACAGATCAAAGCAAACCAGTGGAAGGTTGGTCCCCACAGACCCCCCTGTGCCACCATCTCTGCTCTACTGCCCCAGCCCTACATATCCCCTCCCAGGCAGTTCCTCACAGACAACCACTTCTTTGCAAACAAACTCCGAAAACATCCCAAAGGAAATTTAAACCAAACCAAACCAAACCAAACCAAACCAAAAAACCCCTCACAAACAAACCACCCCCCCCCCCCCC
>VZSF01008486.1:55284-83474 GCA_013398295.1 Chionis minor | reverse complement strand
CCCCCCCCCCCGCCCCTTTCCAGATTCTCAGAGTACTTTATTTCATTTCCTACAGAGCACCAGCTCCTTGGGCTTGTCCCTTTCCAGAGGAGTGACAAGGAAAAACCACCCTTCAGAAACGTCCTTCCTTGTGGAACCTCTCTCACCCCACAGTGCCCCTTTCCTGCTGAGCCCATGGGCCGCAGAGAGCCATCTAAAGCTCGTCATCAATGATGTAGCACATTTAACCCAGAAAGGCAGGGCAAGGGCTTTATCTACAGCGCAGAGGCCGCTGTTTTGTCCATCTTTATTTCTTCCTGTTGGTTAGCTTCAAAGCCGAGTAGTTGTAAGTGCTCACCGCAGTGCAGATCATTTCCACCAGACAGAAAACTTCCCTGGCACACAGCACTCCTCACTTTCTTGAAGCACTCCTCTATCTTTATTAACGACTCGTGTCAGAGTTTGTTCCATCAAGGTCAAATGATAAGGGGAGAAAAAGAGTTAACCTGAGTAACCCCCAGGTAGATACTCAGAACCATTGGAGATACACCAGAATATCCTAGCTGCTGCTCCAGAAGGGCATGCATCTCCCGCAGGGGCTCTGTAACATCTGCTTGCCCACGTGGATGTCTCAGAGGCTCTAGAGCATCTCAGGTGGCACCAGCCATCTCTACGTGAGCAGCCAAATCAAGCCCTGAGATATCAACTGGGTACTGGGTACAGCGACACCTCTCTTAAAAGCAGCCCTGAGTCCAGCAGACTGAGATCTGCCCTCACCCTGTCCTGCCTGACAGGACCTAAAACAGGTCAGTGAATCACATTCCAAAATGGCGTATTTGTCCCCAAGGGTTTCACAGGGAGGTTGGAGTGAGCGGTGCAGCAGCTGCTGCCCAAAGCTGCAGCTGCATCGTGAGTGGGAAGCCCACCTCAGACGTCTCTCCGTCAATGAGGCTTCTTTTTGGGGGGTAAGATAGATGCATTAGCTGAGAGTCACCTAGTGGCAAAAGAGCACAACAACAGACTCAGTGAGGAATCGGTCTTCTCATACTTTTACAATCCTTCTTCCATGCACTTCAGCAAAACCACTACAGCTTCAGATGAACCACCTACCACATACTTTTTCTCTACATCTCCTTCATCTCACGGTGTAAAGTTTTCACTTACATTTTGTTCTACCACATCTACCCTCCACTCTTCTGGAACTTTAAAAGAAATTTCCCTTGAGATTTTTATGCCCACCACTTTTTTCTTTTCTTTTCTTTTCTTTTCTTTTCTTTTCTTTTCTTTTCTTTTCTTTTCTTTTCTTTTCTTTTCTTTTCTTTTCTTTCCGTTCCTTTCCGTTCCGTTCCTTTCCGTTCCTTTCCGTTCCTTTCTGTTCCTTTTTTGGTTTTGGGCGGTTTTTTTGTCCAAGAGATGATAAAAAGCAAAGTCAGTCTGGCCGTTCTGTGCAGATGTTGAAGAACAAATTCAAATCTTGCTTTGGACACGCTGAATTTATTTGACCCCCACGTGAAGGATGCAACACCAGAGTTTCCTCTCAGGAATGCCTGGCTGCAGAGTGGGCTGAGACCCGGTCAAGTGCACCTTCAGCCACAGGCACCTTCAACCTGTTCTGTTCCTGCCTAGGAAACATGCTGCAAAACATCTGTCGGTAGAAAAAAGTTTAGTGTGTGCCTGTATGCAAATAGTATTTTAAAGGCTGTTGAAACATCCCGTTTTTAGCAAGGAAGACACCCCAGAGAAACCAGTGTCTCCATTGCCACTGAGAGCTGCAGTTTCTAGGACCTTGTGTAATTAAGGTGGAAGGGAGTGTTTCTAATTACCACCCAGAAAAAGCGCCTTAAAATTGCCGTGTCCCCTTTGTACATAAATATTGGGTCAAAGTTAAAACCCCTCACTTGGTCAAAATAATATTTGAATATAAATGTAAAGGAATATTTCTCCTAAGGTAGGATAAATAATCATGTGGTTGTCAGGCTTTTTCATCTTTCTTAATTTTCATCTTTTTTTAATTACTCCTTGTAGAGACTTCTTACCAGATCACTGCAAAAGTTAGCAAAAACCTGATTTTCCCTTGTACAGAGAGGTGCCACAGAAAACATGGGGCTCCTGCATTTCTCCCCCTTTTTCCCACAGTCATCACCCATGTGCTCGTGTGTTCGGCCATGTCCTGCCCATGGGACATGCTCAGCCTGTGTCACTGTCATTTCCAGGCACAGCTACTCCTGGCTGTCTGCAGGAGATGGCATGCTGCAGAAAACCTTCCTGAAGATTTGAGCTTTCAAACTCCTGCTCAGAGTGCACCTGTGATGATGAAATCTGTGATTTTCACACGGAAAGGAGCCTTCCACTCCAAAGATGAACACGAGTATGCCGGAAAGCCAATCAAGTGCCCTAAATAGGCCTGGGTTTACACAGAATTGGTTATGAAGAACCATGCCGGGACAGACGAAAAAGATTCACAAGGCAACTAAAAAGATATGGGTATGGCAACTCCATAATAAATGTAAAAGACCTAATTCCTTAACGCTGTATGAGCTTTTCTCGGAATTATGTCTGTAGTAGCTAAAGAAAAGTCTGTATCTTACCTGTAGTTTTATTGCAAAGTCTGAGCCCACCTTGCTCTCTTGCCCGCTTCCAGCAGCAAAACGCTAATGCGCTTGCTTTGAATATCAGTGCAGGTAACTTCGGCTGGTCAGTGATAAATCTTCTTTCGCTGTTTCCTAGGTTTATTTTGATGATTATTGTGGGTTTAGTTCAGTCAACTTTACACAGACAAAATCTTAGCCATATCTTCTGCATTAGCCTTGTGCCTAGAACCTAGACAAATATTATTTTCATGCCATTGCACATTAGATAAAATGTAACATTTCCCCTCCTTTAAGCCAAACTAGTAGCACCCCCCACATCAGTGCTCCGTTGTTCTTATCAACACTAATTCCTACCCTCTTAATCTCGGCTCCCTGCAAAAACAAGATTGGGTATCATCTGAAGAAGGGGAAAGACTGGAGAATTACCAGTAGTCCTCCAAAGACAGAGATTCTGCATTCAGTTCTCAAGACTTAGGTTTATGGCTCTGTTTCGTGCTTTCCTTGTGAAGTACAGTAAACTAATACTGAGCAGTTTCTTTACAAGGCGGCACTATTTTTTCTGATTTTTTTCCATTGTTTTCTGATTGTGGACTCGACCAAAGAACATTGCCATCAATCCATAATTCCTCTCTGCAATCTAAATTAAGCAACAGAAAATGGCTTTAAATATTCCAGGCTTAGTATCTTTGAGTGTGTTTTTTACATTAACTTTAGCTACTGGAATTTGGGCTTCTCGGAAAAGCAAAAAGGACCAGCAGCACAGAAATCCAACTGAAATGGCCATGGTTGGAGGCAGGAATATAAATGTTTTCATTGGATTGTTTACTGCAACAGGTAAGTGTTCTTAAAGGACTTTTTAAACTTCTTGTTAAAACACACGCATTACATAGATCTGGGGGACTTTTCTTTCAAAGGAGGTGAACTCCTTTAATGTCAGGGCAGATTTTACCTAAGTGTGGCTTTAAAGGAGTATGGTTTCATGAATCATTTTGGGATGGATTCTTCCAAACCTCTTCACACTGAGCAGAACCTAATGTTTATGTAGATTCTTTTATATTAAAGAGAATAATTTAAGAGTTTAGTTAAGAGTTAAGCAGTTTAATTTAAGAGTGACTGAAGAATACGACACCTTTCATTAAAGAGGACTGTGCTCTTAATCTTGAACCAGTTTCTGTTATCCAGCATAACAGAAGAATTTTACTCCTGGAACAATCCAGTTCTGTATGGAATAAATTGCTACTCGTGATGAGCATTGGGCTCTCTCCTAAAGAGAAAATCTTTCTCTACTGACTGCTGTCCTCCGCTTTCCTTTTCTCTCCTTGCTGCCTGGCATCATCTGAAATTCGCTTCCCTGCCCATTTTTTTGTGAAGCCTTCCCCATGTGGTGTTTGCCTGGCTGAGACACACCCATATTGTAGGTTTGAGTTCTGACTGCAATGTCTGCTTGCATTTTTTTTCTTAACATCTCTTTTCTTAAGTAATTTTCTTAATGTCAGTGATGCTCATGAAGGATGGTCCATCAGTCATGGCAGAATAACAAAGGCAATTCTGTTTGCTCTAGAAAGAGTCTTCCACTAAGAAACATGAAATTAAAAATTAGTATATTCAAATTGCCTCTAAATGCCTAAACATTGAGCTTTTCCATGCACACACAGATATTGATTCTTGAACCTCGGAAATCATTTAGGGTGAGATTCCAATACTGTCACTTGTACCCAGCAGCACATCTCACTATGGGAGAAAGCTGTTAAGAAAATAGAAGTGTGATTAAATATTTGTATGAGAAAAAGGTTTACAAGCTCTCAGAGTGTCTACAAAACTAGCTGAAAATATCTACTGTAATTCTTACATTTCCTTCTTTCATGTTTACAGCCACCTGGGTTGGAGGAGCATATATCAATGGCACAGCTGAAATTGTTTACCTGCCTTCAAAAGGACTACTGTGGGTCCAGGCACCTGTGGGATTTGCCTTGTCCCTTGTTATTGGTAAATAATTCACTTAATCAGGACATACAAGCTTTAAAAACAAATAATCGTATGAGTATATTAAGATGCATAAAAGTATAGAGTGCATTTTAAAGGTGTTTTTGTTTTTTCACTCTCCAATAGATCCAGAATAAGTATTTACAATGCTATCTTCTAAACTGAAGCATAACAAATTAGGGTAGCTTGGAGCCAGTGTAGAGTTTTGACTGTTTGGAGCAATTTATAAGACAGAAATTTTATCTGAGAACCTTAGAAACATGTGGCTATGTGCATATTGCTTTTTTATCATGATCTCTCATTCACAGACTATTGAGAGTATTGGTATCATTTTAATTTTTCTTTGAAATTTCTGTGTGATGAAATAATACTGTCCTAATTTTTTCACTAAAATGCTTTCTTCTGAGCAGTCTCATCTCAGGATGAATTTGTGGTGTACCCAGCTTATCCCGCTTTACATCTGGTCGCTATTTTGTTGAGACTAAGCTAAGCCAGCAGTGTCCTATACCTAAGTTGCCATTTCTAACTCCAAGAATTATTGGACACTGCGCTGATGTTCAGCTGCCTTGGAAAGACCAAATTTTCCTCTGGTCCACACCAAGTTATATCATAACTCTCTAGGGACTCAGGATGACTGTGCAAACCTTGCGCAGGAATTTCTAAAAGAACAATAACCTTTATTCCCAAGTCAGAGAAAAGAGTCCAACTGACGTGAATATGAATCAGGCTTGGAAATATACTGCCAGCATTTCTTATGTGAGTAATTCTTACTAATGAAATTAGGGAGTGCAGGTCTGATCCTGCAATCTTTACTCAGGTCAGTAGTGCCCAGACAAGCAGTCCTGCTGGCTTCAGGGTTAGGCACAATACATATTCTTTGGTTTTAATGAGACAGCTGTACCTCTGAAGTCTAATATTTAGATGAAGGCGGGTGGGACTCAGCTCAATGTGTAGATTAAAACAATATGGTTCTGGGAAGAGATACTGAAGGCACCAAAATGAAAATGTAACCAGGGAAGGAACACATATCAACATGCTGCATCACGTGGTGAAGGACAAAAGTTTGACTCTTTTTTAGCCAAATATGAGTCTCCAATGCTTCACTCTGCCTACTGACATTTTCCACGGGAAGCATTTCAGAAAACTTTGTGTCTCAGGTTGGTGGGTCATTGAAGATGGAGAGGAGACTATATAGGGGTGTCCTCTGAGCTAAGTTCCTGTTACAGTCACACAGGTATCTTATACTATTTGGGTGCCCTAGGGGGTCCTTCCTGGCCTCCTGTAGCCACTCCAGAAAGGTGTAGGTCCACCAAAAGTGGAGGATCATATCTGTCAGCTGTAAGAAGATGTTCTTTATAACCTGGGACCCCTCAGATGGATGAGACCCATTTAAGCAAGTGAATTGAGGCACCAGGGTCTGCCCGGTTGCATCATTCTCTAGGGTCCCATAAGTGCAAATTCCACACTCAGTATACAGGTCTTACACACAAATACCATAGTATCCTTACATTTTTTCCTAGAATAAAATACATGCAAGATTCTGCCAAAATGTCATTGCTTCTGATAGGTGGCTTCTTCTTTGTAAATCCAATGAGATCCAAGAATTATGTGACAGTGATGGATCCCCTCCAAGAAACTTATGGGAACGTGATGGGAAGCTTACTCTTCATTCCACCACTGCTAGGAGAGGTGTTCTGGTTTGCAGCTATCCTGGCGTCCCTGGGTAAATACTTATTTTGCTATTATGTTTGTTAAAGTTCATGTGGCACAACTATCAGAGTACAATACACATTTGGGAACTGTGTTTGACTAAGGTGTGGAAAGTTGTGCTTCATGTCTCCTTTTGTGAGAGGAACACAAGCATTTCTCATTTCTGGAAGATATGGTTTTAGGTTTAAAATAAATGACAGTAGTATATATTTATCATATTATAATAGAAAGGTCTGGCAATATGAGTTAGTACCTTCGTCTTGCCTGTGGGAGAGCAAATGTAAAAAGGCAAAGTGCTTTGGCAAAGGCCATGCAGCAGAGTAGCAGCAGGAGCAGAAAGGGAACACTGGCCCTTCTGAGTCCTCATTCTGCTCTCTTTCAGTAGACTGTGCACTTCTCATACAGTGTGGCATGCTGTCATCAACAGAATGACCTATCCTTATTTATTCTGCATTCTGCGCGGATGAAATCTGTCTTAAAACACTTGACCACTGTCCTTGTCTGCAGGAGCAACAATGAGGGTCATTTTGGCTATTGGAGGCTCTTTGGCTATCATCATCTCAGCATGCACTGTCGTGCTCTACACTCTACTGGGAGGCCTCTACTCTGTTGCATACACGGACGTCATCCAGCTGGTTTTCATCACCCTCAGCCTGGCAAGTCCTGTCCATTTTTTTGTTACTAGTTTCCTAACTAAGGGACAAAATCCTGCTCTTCTTTTCAATATGTCTCAAACCAAAAATAACTTCACCAATACTGGCCCTTGCCCTACAGTTCCTCTTCAGGAGAACAGGTCTCCTGAAACATCTTACAGTCCTTATGCATTTAAGGGAGTAGTCACACAAGGTATTGGCCTCGCTGGGTGAATGTGACTGCTCACAAATAAGGTCTGCAGAACTTGTTCAGAGCAATCTTGGCTGGAAAGGAGAGAGATCTGTCTAATGAAGGCACCAACCGAGCTGATTACTGACTCATGTTCTTGATGATGCCACATAGATGTAGAGTAAGGAAGAGGGAGGAAGGAAGACTCTTAGACTGGGTTTAATCTTATGTAACTTTATGTTCTACATCCACCTTAATTTCAATATTTGAATAGATTCTCCAAGAATAAGTACCCTGAGGAAATGATTAACTATTTCCATTTCTACCCTAGTGGATCTGTATCCCTTTTGCCTTGGGGAACTCTGCAACAGAAAGTATTTATTACACTGCAACTCATCAGTCTTACCAAGACCCTTGGATTGGGCAGATAGAAAAACAGTATCTTGGAAGGTGGCTGGATGACTTCTTCTTCCTGGTATGGAGTATTTCTTGAACAGGTGACTGGGAGAAGGGATTGTGCGTGGACTTTCTGTCTGGAAAACTTGTGGGTTCTTCCAGCCAGGACCCCTACATTGCACAGTTGGCAGAGGCAGGATGAAGTGTAAAACCTCCTCTCGGCCACTCTGCAGAATGGACTGGGGAGATCCAGAACTCAGCTGTGGGAACAAACGTAGCAGTAGGGACACTCCATCCTTTAGGTACATGAAGGAATGTACCTCTTGAGTAAGATCATCCAGGCAACTAGTTCCACTCCTGACACTAAATGAGGCATTTCCTACTGTTTGAGAGGTTGGTCTTGCAGTCTCAGTGGTGTGCTTATAACATAATTATGTAAAATCCCTCTATTTGAAAAAAAAAAAAAGAAAAATTACACAACTGTAGATCATCAGCAAGCATTGGCTCCACTGCACAACTCAACTTTTAAGCTACCAATATAGCCAGGGCTGCAGGAGGTTGCTATGCTGGTTGTTCAGGCTGAGAGAGTTGGGGTTGTTCAGCCTGGAGAAGAGAAGGGAGGTCTTCAGGGAGACCTTATTGCAGCCTTCCAGTATCTGAAAGGGGCCTACAGGAAAGCTGGAGAGGAACTTTTTACAAGGACATGTAGTAAAAGGATGAGGGGTAATGGTTTCAAACTGGAAGAAGGGAAATTTAGAATAGATCTCAGGAAGAAATTCTTCACCATGAGGCTACTGAGGCACTGGAACAGGTTGCCCAGAGAAGTTGTGGGTGCCCCATCCCTGGAAGTGTTCAAGGCCAGGCTGGATGGGGCTTTGAGCAAACTGATCTAGTGGGAGGTGTCCTTGCCCATGGCAGGGGTGTTGGAACTAGATGATCTTTAAGGTCCCTTCCAACCTAAACCACTCTATTCTGTGATTCCATGATTCTATGCTCTCACTAAGCTGGTAACAGGGACACACAGAAGCTTGACATTGTTTGGTGAGAACAGAATCTTCAGATTTTATCTGATTAAATTTGCCTGCTAAGAAAGTCAAAATGGTGATTTTATTTTTAATTTTGAATTATACTCTAGCTAAGTTTGGGTAGATTTTTACTAAATTTCCATTCCTGAAAAACTTCTCTTTTCCTTCCTCTGTGCCCTTTTAACTATGTCAAGCAACCCGTTTTTAACCTGCTTTTTTTAGCTTTCTCAGCCTGGCAAACCATTAACCTGCTTTGAACAAAAAATTCACATCCATCACAATGAAAACAAAGGAAAAGGACATCCTCAACCATGACAAATACCATCCTCAGTAGTTACAGCTGCTCAAAGTTTATGCATTTGAAGTGAGAGGTTTATAACAGTAAAGATTGTTATCTGTCTGAATGGATGGACAATGCCCTAGAGCAGCCAGCAGCCTGGTGGGTACCACTGGTAACATCTGAATGTTTCAGGTGCTTGGGAGCATCCCATGGCAAACGTACTTCCAAAGAGTGCTCTCCGCTGCCTCGCCAGGACAGGCAAGGCTAATCTCCTACCTCTCCGGACTGGGGTGCTTTTTAATGGCCATCCCCTCCGTGCTCATTGGTGCAATTGCAGCATCAACAGGTAAAACTAAATCATTTGTCTCGGAATAATTAACATGTTTTTGTCGAAGGTTATTAAAATGGGACCAAAAGAAGTCCTGGTTTAGACTTCAAATTACTTAGTCCTGTGTACCCGAAAGCCCTCAATGGGACACCTGGCCACCAAGCTAGAAGTCTGTACCAGAAATTTAGAGCCCTCCGAGGCTCAGTGTGTGACTACCTAGAGATGTTTAAGTAGCCCCAAGACATGTTCAAAGCTATTTCATTATGGGGACATGGCTTTTTATGATCCTTATGGTCTTCACCATGACCAGATGAAGGCAGACCCTGTAAAATGCTGTATAATCCTATTTTCCAAGAAATCTTTTGCCTGCTTCTGTTAACGCCTTCTGCATGTAAGACCAAATAATACTACTACAGGTTGTTAATAACTTTCAGGAGAAAACCTGCTTGAAGGAGTAAAGAAGTTTGGTCCCGGAAACACACAGCCCCAGCCCAGGAGATGAATACTGTGTTGGTTTATAGCAAGGGTTAAAGAGCAGCCAGATCACTCAACTTGAACGCATGAATTCACCTGTTGCTAAGGGCATCAGAGAAAAAAATCCCTTCTCCTCATGAGCGAGATCTAGATGGTTGATCTTTAAGTGCCCCATTCCTGGAAACACACTAAGTACAGCTATTTCTGTAAATTCTACTGGGGAAAAGGTAAATCTCTGATCTAGTGAGAGCTGCAGCATGCTAAGGGGAATCACAAGAGATCATGAGAATACAAAAAAATTAATCCAACTCCTAAAATACTGAGTCCTTAGCCCTGCTGTGACTGGCCCCCGTGGAAAGGCAGCTTCAAAGACAGCAGAAATGTCAGTGAAGGATTTGTTGTAATTTTATCTTGTTCTCTTTTAAAGACTGGAACCAGACAAGCTATGGTCTCCCAAGTCCACTTGAGAGAGGGGAATCTGCAATGATACTGCCCCTTGTTTTACACTATCTCTGCCCCGCATACATCTCCATTGCTGGTTTGGGAGCCATCGCTGCTGCCGCCATGTCTTCCGCGGACTCAGCTCTCCTCTCCGCCAGCTCCATGTTCGCTCACAATATCTACAGGAAAATCCTGAGGAAAAAGGTACTTGGTTACAGCATTCAATAGCTTGGGAGTCAGGACAGATGCTTTTGTTTCAAGAACGTTGCAAACCCAGTGTGTGTGGTCTGCAGTTCCAAGTGTCTGTCCTTCAGTTGCTGAACTGAGTTCTGGAGCCAGAGCTTCGAACATAGGTTGGGGATGTTCACATCCGTGGCAGGGGTACAAATACCCCCACTGGTGAGCTTTGCTCTTTATAAAATGACTGATAGAAAATTTGGTCTAGTATATTAATGGGAACAGCATAAACCCATGACCCTTAAAATTACAGAGGGCAGCGGCATCTCCATGGTTGCCTGCCTTGGGTGGCTGCTGGTGGCAGCAGCGAGGGCTTGGTGGGAACCATGGCAGGGCAGGGCAGTGCTGCCCCCCGGGCCAGTAAACATCGTGTCTGTAATTTTACAATCTCGTGTTTTGCAGGCTACGGAGACGGAGGTCTTATGGGCCATGAGGACATCCATGCTGGCGTTTGGGGCTGCAGCTGCCGGTCTGGCTTTTTACTCCAGCTCCATCTATGACCTCTGGTTCCTCAGCGGGGAGCTGGTGTATGCTCTGCTCTTCCCCCAGCTCTGCTGCGCCCTCTTCGCTCCCAAAACCAACGCCTATGGCTCGGCTGCCGGCTTCTTGGTTGGGCTGCTCCTGAGGCTGCTGGCAGGAGAGCCTGCCCTGAGCATCTCCCCTACCATCTGCTACCCAGCCTGCTCCCTGGTGAACGGCACCTACAGTCAGCTCTTCCCCTTTAAAACATTCACTGTGCTTCTCACCCTGGGGATGATCCTTGCTGTTTCCTACCTGGCTGCAGTTTTGTTTCAGAGAAACATCCTCCCTCGCAGGTGGGATGTTTGCAATATCACGGGGGCAACCAGCACCCTCATCCCCCTGCAGCAGATGGGGAAGCAGATGGGTTCACCAACAGCTGCGCTAGAAGAGAGTCGTGATTAAATGTGGATCCTCTTTGAAAGGTCATTGTCCATTCAGCAATTAGAGTCTGGCACAAACAGCATTGCTCTTCCCTTTGCTTTCTCCAGAAATAAATTATTTAACGTCCTTGCAGAGTAATAAAGATGCACTCTGTTCATCCAAGGAGAACGTGTGAGCTCCAAGTCTGCAGCGATTAAAGGCGTGTGGTGATGGAGCATGAACTTATGGTGGTGACCATGGGGGACCACGGGCCCCAGCAGCGTTTGCTTCAGCGTGCCCCACCTGAAGGCAAGGCTACAAATCACTCTCCAACATTTATGGCATTCTGAAGTCACATACCTTTCTCACCACAAAGGAGACAAATTAATGTTTAATAGATTAGGTATTCTTGATTTTTTAAAAAAAGGTGACCAAACCTGTTCCCATTACAACAGCTGGAGTTTTAGCATAATCATCTCTGGCGAGTGCATCAGACCCATAAAAACACAGATTACTGAACGCAGTGCAACCACCACAGCAGTCCAGCAGTAATATCAGTTCTGCACCATTCTTTGCATGCTTTACAAAGCTTTCCTTGATACCACAAAAACTTTTGCATGTGCCTCTCCCAAGCTGTGGTCTCAGGCCATGCAGCCAGTCTGCTGCCATGTGACCGAGGAGGGGACATCGCCTCTCGTGTGACCTGGTAAGGCAGAAACAGATGAGCAAGATGAAGCAGCAGCCCTTAATTACTGGATAAGAAAATTTTACATAGCCACTCTTTACAAACACTCAACCAGCTGGAAAAATGGAGGTGCCTGTGAGGCTCCTCAATGAGTCTTTTCTAAAACACCTGGTTAAATCACTCGTGCAAAGGTGTTACTCAAGCAGAGCAGTGGGATGCTGTGGGACACGTACACAAACTGGTGTGTGAGCCTTCAGAGGACTGTGAAGACAGAAAGGTGCTGGGAACGGATCCTAAACCTGCCTGCAGGGACACGAGGTCCTGAGGGCAAGATCCCAAAAGATTCAAGACACGAGGTCTGTACAGAAAAGACCCTGGTACCTTGTTTGCATAAATCCTCAATGGGTCAGAAGAAAAGCAGCCCAGCTAACTAGTGAGTTTAGCCTTTAGCCTGAAGTCTGGTGGAGCAAAATCATCCCTCAGTGGGATGGATCATTAAGACGGGAGCTGAAATAAAGATTTAGAAAGATCCTTCCGTGACGGCTTGTGGATGGCTGTCATTTTGTACTTGCCTCGGCAGCCGCGTGGCTCAC
Source organism: Chionis minor (assembly GCA_013398295.1). NCBI lineage: Eukaryota > Metazoa > Chordata > Aves > Charadriiformes > Chionidae > Chionis > Chionis minor. The sequence continues at coordinate 71,048 of VZSF01008486.1, read as the reverse complement.
CAGGAGTCAGTCGCAGCCACCCACAAGAGCCAGCAGGAACCATGCTCTGGGCAGCCCCTCACCGCAAAACCTTGTGGTTGTGGGAGCTGCTGTGCATGGGGACATCTGGCACTGTTGGAGGGAAGATATTTACTGACATATCCAAAATACCACAGCGGAGCAACTCGGACAGCCAGCTGAGCTGCGGCGGGCGAAAACCATATGCTGCTGGGTCAACTGCTTCCAGCATGTGCTGGACACCCTGCTGTGGATGCACAAGGTGAGAAGCTCTGCTGGTGCCACCACACACAGTCACAGCAAGCTCAGCAAGGAGCCACATGTCACTCTGAACTGTACCAAGGCAAGTCCAGCAGCTCAGGAGGAGGACTGGCAGCCCTAGGCTCTAGGTATGGCTTTGATGACTCTGCTCCCCATGGGGAGCATCCATGTCCTTTAGGACACCCAAGGTGGAGATTCTGCTCCCCATCAGAAAAATATCACACAACTTGATGCTTTGCCCTAGTGTTAGTAAACACCTGGGCACTCTTAATTTCCCATGCACAGCAGCCCTGCTGATATGCTTTGTTAAACCAAGACCAGAAATTCTTTCCAGTATCTCCAGAGGTCGTCATGAAATACTACTATAATGTGTCTAGAAAAGGGGGAAAAAAAATCCTTTTAAAATTAAAAGCATTACTATTAACAACGGCCCTAGGCAGTCACCCACTGAGGTTTTCCACACCCTGGTGATTTGAGTGGGAGCATGCGAGGTTGTGCGTAGCCAAGGGAGACACCAAAGCTATCATTACCCTAGCACCAGAAGAACTGGGCTCTTGTTGTTGATTCCAGTCACTGTGTGCTGATTCAAGCATACTCACCTGCAAGATTTGGGGATGACCTAGTTTGGGGACCTGTTGGCCCTCTGTGTGGAGCGGATCAAAGCTGGCACAGTGCACTTGCACAAGGGCATGGACCTGCTGCATGGCCCAGATGAGAGGGAAACTCCAATGCCCTCATGTCAAGGTCGGCATCCCACTCACAGACCATCTCACCCAGTGGCTCTGAAAGGCACATGACTACATCTGGACAGATCTTTTCTCTGCCGTGCTGTGCCAAACTTCTGCTGTTCCCCTTCAGAGTCCTAAAGTTTGGCATTAAAGCCTTGGCCTGACAGGCGGTAGATCCACAGGTTCCTGAGACAGCGCTGAAGGACAGCACTGTGGGGTAGGACCTTGCTGAAGAGCATCACCACCACCATCACGTCACCACCCAGCGTCACCACAGAAAACTCCCAGCGACTTCAAATAGGGAAGTCTTAGCACTGTAAGGGGTATCTGGCATACTCAGCAGAGACACTTTGCCCTTACAAAGCTTTGACTTTTCTACCGCTAAAACACGCTCTGCTTCACGTGGAGAAACAAAAATGGTAAAGACACAATTACTGTAACTCTCCTGAATGTTTACTATTTTTCATCCTTATATGACTCTCTCCTCAGAACATACCCCAGCAAGCTTAAAAAGAAAACAGTCATCAAGGTCAGGCAAAGTTTTGAAAGCAATTAGCTGCAAGTAAAATAAATATAAAAGCAATTCTAGCCTATACTTAATGACAAAATGCCTAGTTGTTCCAGCCCAGCACACCCAAAGTCCTTGAGGTGTTGCCAGCATGGGGGATAATGACCCAGCTCCTATGAAATCATTCCTTTCACGGGTTACTGCCTACAGTTCAGTATTCCTTTCTTTTTCTTGCCCTCTCTTTATAAAAAATTCACTCAGGCATTGGAGGGCCCCAGTTTACGTCTCCAATAGTGGATGAACCTCCTTTGCCCCTTAGATATGTCCATGCCTACAACTCTGTACAGTTCAGTTTTCATTAACTTTTCCCAGACAAGACAGCTGCTACCTGTTTCTGGCATTTTTGAGGTTAGTAATACCCTATCTGTCGNAAAAGAAAAAGAAAAAGAAAAGGACCTACAATTTGGGAAGCATGTGGTTTGTGGTGAATTCTTAGCATCTCCTCAGTTCCTCACCAGGGATCTTTGGATGTTTGGTTTAGAGAGATGACACAAGTAGGAACCCAACCCTTCTGAAGGGAAAACTGCATTTCTTCCCCTTCTCACTGGAATAACAGCTGGTGTCCAGCAAGAAAGCAAAGAAACACTTGCAGGTTTGCCAGACATTTCTAGCAGTCAGGGAGATACTTCCACTTGAGCAATGAGCTGTGTGGGGCCAGGATGATCCTCTCGTTGTTTCCACACAAATGCCATACTCTCTGGCATTACCCCACATGCTACACACCAATCTTCCCTCGCAGTTCTCAGATTCTACTACAGCCTCTGCTTGGAGAAGACATCAGCTCAGCCAGCAGAGCTCTTTGGTCTTCTAATAACTTTTCCTGCTCTAGACCACCGCTGACTTTTGTGCTCCTATAACAAGCGAAGAATTCAAAGGCATTAATCCCCCATAACAGAACATCTGTAAATCCAGAAAAAAAGCCAGCTTGCTTTGCTGATCCTTAAAACTTCAAGGCAATCCATCATCCCCGGGGAAGGAAATGCTGCTGCAGCAAAGCACGGTTTTCTCTCTCCTCCAGGTAGGACGCAGGATCATCTTTGTGACTGGAATTTGGGTAGTCCAGAATAACCAAAATAAGGAGAATAATGTGAACTGGAGTAAGGTTTCTATTATCAGACACAAAAGCATGAACATCTCAAATGATGTGCAGGTGAAGTCTTCTTGAAGTCTGTTGGGAAATGTCTGTCTTCAACATTAAACAGCCTCAAGAACAGACAGCATTTGGTTTCAGTTCTTTGGCCAAATGGCCAAAAGGTTGTTTTGTGTGTTTTTTAAACATCTTTTGGCAGGTGTCTTGAAGTAATATAGGACCTGCCTTGGCAGAGGTGTCCATTTTCCTCCTCCCCTCCTCAGTTTCCCTCCACCAGCTATCTTATCTGACCCTGGAGGTATTGCTGCACAAGTTAGGCTTTGCAAATCTAACTTAGGCAACTCACTTGCCTCACTCGTGCTTGACTTTCCCAGTTCCTTGAAGAGGGTCAGCGTTCTAATTGACTCCAAGAAGGATTTTGAGATCTTTGGAAGAAATAATAGAATCACAGACTGGTTAGAAGAGAAAGCTGTTATAAATGGCGAACGCCCATTTTGCGTGAGTTGAGCACTTCTGTTCCTAGTTGGAGGGCAGTTCTCCTGGCCAGTTTAATTGACAACCCTGAACAAGCGGAGGTTGTTTATCTTTCCCTTCACAAGGCTTTTGACACTGTCTCTAACAAAATCCTCACAGGCAAACTGGTGAAGTACAGGGTAGGTAAGTGGACTGAAAAGTGGTTGAGCTGCCAGGCTCGGAGATCTGTGATCCACAGCAGAAGGTCCATCTGGATACTAGTGGTGTTCCCCAGGGTTTGATGCTGGGACCACTATTGTTTAGCACCTCCTTTAACGGCCTTCATGCTGGGGAACAGTGCACACTCAGCAAGTGGTTGATACAGCAGATGGGTGTGCTGCCATCCAGAGGGACCTGGACAGGCTGGAGAAACAGGTTGACGGAAACCTGGTGAAGTTCAGCAAAGGGAAGTTCTAATTCTTGCACCCGGGGCGGGATAACCCCAGGCAGCAGGACAGGCTGGAGGGTCAACCAGCTCAAGAGCAGCTTTGCAGAAAAGGACCTGGGGGTCCTGGTTGCCAGCAAGCTGACCACGAGCCAGCAAAGTGCCCTTGTGACAAAAAATGCCAACAGCCTCCTGGGCTGCATTCAGTAGCGCGTTGCCAGTGGGTGGAGGGAGGTGACCCTTTCCCTCTGGGCAGCCCCGGGGAGACACATCTGGAGTGCTGTGTCCAGTGCTGGGCTGCCCAGTACAAGAGACACACAGACCTACTGAATACAGCCCACTGAAAGACTGTGAAGTTCATTAAGGGCTTGCAACGCCTTCCATATGACAAGAGGCTGAGAGAGACTGTTCAGCCTGGAGAAGAGAAGGCTCAGGGGGATCTTATAAATGTTTATCAATACCTGAAGGGGGGAGGAAAGGAAGACAGAGCCAGACTCTTCCCAGTGGCGCCCAGTGAGAGGATGAGAGGCAATGGACACAAACTGAAACATGGGATAATCCATAAGAAAAGTCTTTCTCAGTGCGAGTGTGGTCAGGCACTGGAACAGGTCACTCAGAGATGTTGTGCAGTCCCCATCCTGTTTGAGATACTCAAAGCCAGCTGCACACAGGACTGAGAAACCTGCTCTCACCGACTCTGCTCTGAGCAGGGGGTTGGACTAAATAATTCCCAGCTGTCCCTTCCCACCTCATTCACTCTGTGATTCTGTGACCCTGGGAGAGTGCAATGACAGTCTCACAGCAGGAACAAGAAGCTAAACTTCGGCAGCAGCATCCCTTTGGTGGGCTGGACTGGGGCTCCTTTCAGATGTGGTCCTGCTTTAGTCATTGGTAATAAGAAGCAGTTGAATCGTAGAAAGGTTTCATTTTAAAGTTATCGTTTTATTGCTGTACAATGGTCTGGATCCAAAATTGTCCAAGATAACAGATGTCCAGCCTAGCCAGCCACATACAATTGTTTATGAAAACTAACAAAAGCTGGGACAAAAAGGCCAGAACAGTCTGGATTATTTATGTGAATATTGGTGTGATAAAGTAAAAGCTCCTGGTGTTGTTGTGGTTTGTGCATGACAATGAGCAGAAAGATTCTAAAACTGGGAAAAAGAGCTCCCAGATTAAAAGAGTGGCTGTACTGGATTTTGGTCAGCTACTTCGAAGGAGATGAAGAGCTTCTGGGACATTGCTTGTGCTGGGTTACTCCATGGGGCAGGGAGACAACCCGGAGGATTCAAAGGTTACTTCTACATGACTAAAAGCTTCTGCATGATGGAGCAGTCATGGGCCTCAAGGCCAAGTTATAGAGTGAATGAGGCCAGACTTTGGGGGATGTTTGAGGGTGCAAAGCCTGCTGGAATAGAAACGAGAGCCTGCAGAGGTTGGAGGAGTCAAATCTAGTTCAGTCTCAGTTCTCTGGAGTGATCTGGAGTGAACTTTCTCCAGAATAGCACCTGAGTTTTGGTTTCAAAGAAACCAGTTGGTTCACACCAAAAAAGACCCAGGGAATGCACTAACATTCACGCAAGGTGGACAGTCAGTGGCCCAGAACCTAGGACTGAACTGAGAGGATAAAATATTTGCACTAGACAGATTTAAAGAAGCAAATACCAGCATCTGGGCAGCACTCTACTATCGCCTGGGCTGGCAGGATCCACTGAGATACCCTGAGGCTTCAAAACCATTGTCTTGGTTTCCCTTGATAATTTTAGAACTCATCTGAGATGGTATCAGACAGAAATTTGATTAAGAAAATATAACAATACAAAATCAATGCCATGTACATTAGGTGGATTAACAACTGGCTAACTGACAGGTCTTGAAATGTAATTACAAGTAGGAAATTATCATGCAGTATCCAAATCTCTAGTGAGGTTGACTCTTGGTAATATGCTATTGAGCTGCGCTTACCAGTGACTGAGTAGACAATGAGGAGCGGTCCACGCCGTGTGCTCAGCTGGGCAAACAAAAAAGATGCGCTTCAGTGTGGGCTAATGGACAATCCAACACAGATGTCTATAGAAGGATCAGGCAAATCACAGTCTAAAATTGACTGTTGCCTGCGTTGTCCTGCAAGGAAGCCCCAAGTGATGCTTCCACTGTCACATTGAAATGTAGACGAGATGAATCATACCCAGAGCACGTTCCTGCTACTTTGATAATGTCTCTTCTCTCACAGGCAGGGCTTATGACAAGATCCAGTGTCAGGAAATTAAAACTAGACAAATTGAGACTACAAACGAAGCTCAGCTTTTAAGGATCTTTTAAGGTCCTTTAAATGTTAGAACAATTTTGCCAAGGATTGAGGTGGATTCTTCATCACTAAAAAGGCTACAGTGAAATTGGAAGATTTCAGAAATGTAACCTCTGTTTTAAGGAGAAATTCATTCAGGGAGCCCTAGGGTATGCGATGTCCAGCCCAGAGTTCAGACTGGCAAACCCCAGTGATGTCTTCGGTTCCTTATTTCTTCCAACCCTGACCTCAGGGCTGGAGATGGGCAACCAAGTACCATCCAGGTAACCACTACTTCTTTTAGCTTAATGCTGGCAAATGCTCAGATCCTTGCTGCCACCTTTGAGCTCCAACCATGGAGAAGAAGTCAAGACCATAGTGCGACTTTGGAACTCTTGCTGTGCGACCGCAAGCTGTGACGCTTGCTTTGTGCTGCAGAAAGGGCATGACAGGGTTTTCTTTAATACAAGCATGGGCTTTATTTTCGCCCAGAGTTTGGCTATGCTCGTAATTCAGCAATAACAGACCTTGACTTCCTTACAGAATTGGAGATAAATTTTACACTATGGGACTAAGGCCAACTGAAAATTTTTCAACTTTTCCACATTTTTTACAGTTTCGGTGAACTGTGCGATGTTGTGTTGTAGATCGCATAATGCAGCTATGGACAGGGATCACAGTGGGATGAGCACAGTCCAAGGATTGATAGGCAACAGAACTGTCTTGTCCTATGAACAGGACAGTTTGAAATGATGCCTAGCAGAGACTAATTCCTCCGCACATCCTTTAATCATGCTAAGTTTTCAAGCCTAACTATGATAATGAATTGCAAAGATTAACTAACTAATTGATGATTTACATATTAGATGGAACTAGAAAGGAACAAGTAGGGAGCCCTGCCAGTTTGAAAGTGTTCATTGGTACAGGGAAGGAACAAAGAGGGAAGAGCAAAAGACCCACAGACAGGAAAGAGAGAGAAACACACAGGACACGGAACTGAGGAGCACAGGATAGTCATATACATGGTACTCAAAGTGAGGTTATTCTCTTCTGTGGGGAAATATTCCCTCCTGGAACATGCTTAAAGTGACAATAAGGCACTGAACAATAGCCGTAAGCTTAGCAACTAGTAACATCTACCTTCATGCAAACCTGCCTTTCACATCAGAAAAAGCTCTTTGTTGGATAAATTTGGTCATGGTCTTGCTGTAGTCTCTGTGTGTGAGGGTCAGTGTGCACATATGAAGCTCCAGGAAATCCTGGGGCTTTGGACAAGGCTCTGAGCTGATCAGCTGCACATGCTGTTGTGTAGCCCGTTCTTGGAAACTCAAAGCAAACCCCACGGGGTCGCAAGAGCACAGCTGGGGAAGGGTGTCAAAAAGGCAAGGGGCTACAGCTTGCAATACGTATCATAGGTGTGGTCACATAAGACCTTGCTTTTAATTTTGCAGTGGAGATAACATTTGCCAGATTGGCACGCTACTGTTCAACCAACAGCAAAACTTAAAACTGGCTAGTTGGATATAAACTCTGGAATTTCTAGCTGTACTTCCACTGTGGAGTCCAGCATCATCATACACTGACCCTGTTGCTATTCTGGGTCCTGATTCTAGGTCCTACACATTTTTTGTAAAGCAAGCACCATGTCTGAGAGCCCTTACCCAAACGTAGTATGTGCCAGGGCTACAAAACACCCAAAAGGGAAAGGATGTTTACCTTCAAGAGGTGAATGTGACACTAAAACTCACTCAGGCTCCAAATTCCTGCAGGCTGATTTGATATGGGAGAAGCTCCACCATGCTCTGCCATAGATGAACACCTCCCTACTCGGTTCTCCTCTCCCCCACACAATTCACAGGGCGATGCAAATGCCTGGTGCCAATCCTGACATGCATGGCAAGAAAGGAGAATGGGGTTTCTTGAGAAGTTGGAAGAAATAGGACCAGCAGGAGAGGTAGGAGAGAGACTGTGTTTGCCACTTCCATGGCTGTGCTTTTATGGGTGAGGTAATGCATAAGTCACGGTTTGGTCTGTGAATTTTTATTTGGACTGTGTCACTAAATATCCCCCTGGTGAGAATTTCAGGCAAGGATTTTGCCACTGGCTAAAAATGGAGCACCTCCTTTTCTTCAAATAAAGTTTTGAGAACATACTAAAAAGGTAAGAGAAAAAATTAAGTTTCCTTTTCCTTAAACATTAGAGCCCTGGCATGTCCTGTGGGATGTGCCTTATCGGGCAGTGTTGAGTCCACCCAATCACCATTGTCCACAAAATATTTTAGGGACAAATGTCCGTGGACTCCCCATTTGCACACCCAAATTGCGGAGCGGCTCTAATTATTTACTCTCTAGCACCACCTAAGTGCAGCCCCAAGTAAACACAAACCAGCACTTCCCTTTCAGAGCCCGCCTTTCCCTGCACCCTGAATGCGACTCCCCCAGTGCCATAGACTCACAGAATCATTTAGGTGGTGTCCTGAGAAGTGTCCTCACCGAGGAGAGGCAGGTTGCCACCAGGCACCATTGCCTGCCACTTACCAGTCAGAAATACACCTCCCCGAGTGGCCAGTGGCCTTTGGGCCCTGGCGATGCACTCACAGCTCATCCCAGGTCACAATGCACTGGGTGCTCCCGTTAGCGTTGTTGAGAGGTCTTCTGCTGCCAGTGATGGTGCTGCAGCCCTCCTCCACCGGCCACCTACCCACACCACACTCCTGCGAATTAGAGGCAAAAAATAAATGTCGTTTCCATCTCTGATATGTTTGGAGCAGTTCCTAAGTCCTCCCAACACACAGGCTCAGGTGGGAAGCTGGGGCCAAGGCTATGTTGTGACGCCCATGGTGCTCCAGGCGGAAACCACCCATGGTACATGTGAAGGACCTGAGCTGTGACTGAGTTACCTGTACCTGCTTCCATGGGAGATGGTATAATTACACCAGCATTGCTCAATCATGGTCATTATCTGAAAGGCAACATGCCTAAAAAGCTTCACCAGTCATTCTGCAGGGCTGGATGGGCTTGACTTGATCTGCTTCAGTGCTGCGTATTCCCAGCTGCCCCACAGGCGCCGTATCCAGATGTGGACGCCAACATGGGCCACGAAAAGTATCAAGCTTGTCTCTCCAGAGCTACCCCCTGGGCAGCCCCTGCTCAGCCCTTCTGCAAACCCAGAGAGAGCCTAAATCAGTGATAGAAAAAGAAGGTTCTGGTTTCGACAGCTCGGTTAGACCACGTGAGGATATGGCTGTGCTGACAGGGCAGGTCAAAGTAAACTCTTTGCACCGAATTTACACCAAATGAAATGGAAAAGCTCTCAGGCAATCCACATAAAAAGAGCGGCTGAGATTCAAGTGTACATATTTAAATGGTCCATTTCAACTAGACCAGCTTAATCATGTTTAATTATTGCCTTGTTTAGTTATTACTCATGCTTAACTCTTTAAGTTCTCACCCAATCTGTACATATCACTACTTAGGACTACTATCATCTTAGGACAGTGACCGAATTGGAGATGGGAGACAGGCTTGAGTGCCTGGGGCATCCCGAGATTTGGGATGACAAAACCTTGTGTTGTTCTGGTAATGGAGAGAAGAAAATCAAAACTTACAGAGGAAAAAAGGGAAAACACAGTAGTCCCTTTGGGTATTTTCCCCTTTTTGAGATTGTTTTCATTCTGCACACAGTGGATAGATTTGCCATTTGGTTTGCTGAATTCTGCAATTGAAATTCTTCACACTGCTAACAATCAACAGTGAAAAGGACCATGGATCAGTAGAGTAGAACTAGAGTATCTTGTAAAATGGTCAGGTGATCCTTACATGTGACAAAAGCTCCTTTTGTGTTTTCTTTTCACAACAGTTCGAAACACTAACCAGGCCCTTTTGTAGACACTGAGGTGAGGTGAAGGGTTATATGAATGACTGACCTTCCTGGTCAAATGGGAACACAAATATTTTTATTTAATCAGAAACACATTATTATTTTGCTAATCTTACTTTGTTTTCTGAAATTAAAGCCTACTTTGTTCTGTGGAGTTAACATTTCAGAGTAAAAGAAATGGGCATCCACTTATTCTCCCCTTCCCACCTCCCCAGAGGTGTCCACGTTTCACCTGTGTCTCTCATTTCTACCTGTGAGCTGTTGGATACAAGGCAAGAGGAGAAAGACAGTACACCCTGCTTATGGAACTGGGAAAATAATCCTGAAAACATTCAGCAAACAAGATTCAAATTCTTGAGCAGCTTTAGATCAACCAAAACAAGTTTTTGACAATAGATTTACCTACTGGGCAACACCTGGGATTCTCTAAGTGCCTTTGATTTATAGAGCTGGACTATAAAATCTGAGAAACAAGCCTCTGAGTGACACGTATACAGCTTTCTGGGAGAGCCAGCCTGCCTGTGTCACTAGACACAGTGTCTCCAAGGTCCCCGGAGAGATGCACTGACTGTGCCAGCCTGGAAAACCCAACCCAGTAGTTGTCATAAAAGTGAGACGTGGGTGCCACCATTGCCTTCCTTCGGTCTCTGGGAAGATCTTGACGGGAGCTATACTAGAAAGCCTTTGTAACCAACTCCTACAAGATTTACTTCTATATTTTCGGGCTTTGAGTATGTTTTCATGGCTGTCATGCATGCCCTGATTGGTACTGTAGCTGCTTCTATGGGTCAAGCAGGTTTTTTTGGCATTGCTTGCGGTGCAAAAATCGCAGCTAGTGTTGATAATAAATGCCCCGATGTCTTAGGCATCATCTGCAGGCAGGTGCATTGAACATGATGAACTGGACGAAGAAGGAGGAAGGAAGGCAGAGAGAGAGAAAAAAATGCTAATGAAGAGCTCAATGAATTGCAGTGGTCATATAATGTGTACTGCTACCGCAGTGCAAAACTGCAGCCACTGTCCCTGTGCTGACCGTGCCCTGTGCTCTTGCCACACCATCTGGAAAGGATAAAGGCAACTTCAGGGACCCAAGAAAGGAAGGATATTTTTCTCTTGCCCTTCTCTTAGTTTTGCCCTAAACTTCCTAGAAAAAAAGCGACTTCATGCCTTGGTTTCCTGTTTAAAGAAACTGGGGGTGTTGCGATCTCTGTAAATACAGAAGGGCCAGAGGGCTGAGGGGGCAACATCTTGGAAGAGTTTTAATGCCACATAAGGAAAGGCTATTTAATTTCTGACACCGAACAATGTCTTGTGGGTGAATGCAATCACTTGGCTGTCCCCACAGGAAGGTGTGCTTTGACTACCTCCCATTTGATAAAAGCTGTTTCCAAATGTCTTCCTTCTACTAAGCATCTATGCATCCTCAGATATACATTTCCGCATCTTTCAAGGGTGAATCTCACTTAATTTCATTCTTTCCTCTATTTTCCTAACCCCCAAAACCACAGACAGAAACCACAAGGAGATTCAGGAGCTCTAGATAGCTTAAAAAGGGGAGGAATGCTGACAAACCAGGATTAACCAATAGCATGGTCTTACAGCTTTGGGGCAAGAGAAGGGCTTTTGTACTGTGCCTCTGCCAAAAAAAATAATGGGCAAAAAGAAACCACTGACAAAGTGCAGATTTAGCCAGGTCCCACTTCAGATGCTGAAAAAGGCGCTTTTTTCATCATATATGGATGGAAGGAATGTTTTTACACACTGGGACCTCCCAGTGAATGTCCTTTTCACTTCTAGAAGACCAGAATAAGGTAAGCTTGGACCACCAAATTCACATGAAAGAGGAGAATCCAGCAGGGTTTTACCTATTTTTCTTCTACACCTGTGCCTGGTGTACATTTCTGTTGTGGGTTCAGAAGCCGGCAGCTCTTCCCTGCTCTCTGCCAGCTATTTGCTAGCTCACCACATCGACCAAAAGCATCTCAAGGCGGAGGTGAGCAGCCTCCGCAGCCCTCTCTGACCTTACAGACACGATGCCCTGCAGTCCCTGTTAACATTTCTTTGCTGAATTTTCTCCCATGGTTTCTGGCAGGATGAAATTACCTCTAAAGTGCTATTGCAGGTCTGGAAACTGTGAATTTTTAACTCTGGGGTATTTTTTCTTTTCTTCCGCAAAAGACAAGGTCAAGCATTTTGTTGACTCCAAAAACACATCAAAGGAAAAGGGTGAGAAGGGGGAAAAAANTTTAAAATAATGGAAATAAGCAAAGGGAAGGGGAGGGGAAACTTAATATACCAAGCATGTAGCAATAAAAATCTGCAGGTGTCCATAGCGCTGTAGGGATGGTGAACCCAATCTTTTGCAAAGCTTGTGAATCATTCCCGGAGCCTGCTAGTTTAAGGGCACTTTGTAATTAAACAAGAACAAACTNCTGTTAACATTTCTTTGCTGAATTTTCTCCCATGGTTTCTGGCAGGATGAAATTACCTCTAAAGTGCTATTGCAGGTCTGGAAACTGTGAATTTTTAACTCTGGGGTATTTTTTCTTTTCTTCCGCAAAAGACAAGGTCAAGCATTTTGTTGACTCCAAAAACACATCAAAGGAAAAGGGTGAGAAGGGGGAAAAAAAAAAGCAAACACTCTGTATAAAGCATTTCAGAGTACTCATGCAGCATATTAGAGAGCAAAAGGAGCTTTCTGGCTCCTATCTGGCTGTTGTTGCAATTTTTAATGTGGTTTTGTTCCATTATTAATGACACCAGAAGGAGAAATCAGGCCTTCNTTAAACAAGAACAAACTAATTTCTTAACAGGCTGTACTATATTGTTTGATACATTTGCGTTTCCTAGAACTGCTGTTTGGGAGGCAGAGAAAAAGAAAACCAGAAGAGCAACATTAATGGGTGAAACGTCTGTAACCCGGAACGGCGTATCGTTAGATTAATCTGAATGCGGTTGGACAGGATTGCAATAAAAAGCTTTGTTAGGAAAATTCATCATGACTACGCCGAGGTAAGTAATCTTGGGATTAACGCTCCAATCTGGCTCTCCTGTAAATCAGCTACCAAATCAGCATCCCTGCAGGAGAGCTGGGCAGGGTGCACCGCTTTCCTCCCACCCAGCAGAAACAGCTCTGGTGACGAAGCCTTGCTCTTACGCCCAAGCACCAAAACCCAGGACCCACCAGCTCGCCCGCAGCATCCTCTTCAAACCCCATCCCCAACAGCAGGAGACAGATCTGCTGAAGCTCATGCCCTACCAAATTTGGGGTGCCGGGAGGCAGGCAGATGCTGAAGGGGCTCAGAAGGGCCAAGGATCAAGGTTAAACGTGGGTAGACTGGCTGCTAATCCATAACATAATTCATAAATAGGGTTTATAAAAATCTGATTAAGTGCTTTCTTAATACTGCGCATTTTGCCGTAAGTGTCATTGTATTTCTTGAATCATAGAATCATAGAATCACAGAATCATAGAATCACTTGGGTTGGAAGAGACCTTCAAGATCATCGAGTCCAACCATAAACCTATGCCAAAAGTTGAGGGTGCAGTTTACATTAAAAAAAACCCAACCTCTGGACATTTTATAATTTTCCCTTTAAAAAGGAAAAATCTGAAAGCTCTTTGCTGTTAATTATTGATGCTGAAACAAACACTTGTTTCTTATCCCAGGAGACTGAACGTTTGACCTATACTGCAAAGCCAAAACTGCTGATATTTTTTGGGAAGAACTCCAGACCTGGCTTTCAATCTCATGCCGAACATCTGTCTTTCCAATAGAGTGGATTAAACCAATGTAACCAGTGTGATACATTTTGAATTACTCAAAGTTCAATTCACCTGTATGGGCATATGCCTCATATGTTGTGCCGCCTAAACAGGTCACTGGGCCAAGAGCTCAAAAATAATTTAAATAAAGGTTTAAAGAAACGAAAAAGGAAAATGACCTAATTTTACATTACCATGAGACTATCTTTAATGCTTTGAAGGGTAAAACTGCCATAAAGCAATGGGATCAGGAAGAAATTTTGCCACTGGGAACCTCATTTTCAGCAGGGACACCCAGACATGGTGTTGGCCTGATGCAGCAGAGGGGATCCAGCAAGTAGAGGAGAAGCTCCAACAGATGGGGTGGAGGAGAAGCACTTTGTAGGCTGCCTTTGCAGATTAAGTGCAACCCCATTTGCAGGCACCCCCAGCACCACAGCAGGCTGCAAAACCGAAGTGAGATCAAATATTCGGGCAGTGTGTCCTCACTGACCTCTGCCCCCCTGTCCCTTCATCAGGCTCCCATTGCTGAAGCCTCAAGAGATGCACCGGTGAGGGAAGCTGGAGATTTTGTAGCACCCTGAATAAAAGATGGACCCTGGAGTCCATGCAGATTGCACCCTCTCTTGCCAAGGCCTGACCAAAGTCCTAGAAGTCCCCGCTGAGGTCTGCAAGGAGCAAACCCTGGTGCCACAGGAAAGCTTTCGCCCGGCTGCCCGTGGCAGTGTCACCCTTGTTGGAAAGCCCCAGTGGGAGCAGGTCCCCGCAGCTGAGCCCTGGGCAAGTCCAGCCCTGCTCCAGCTCGGCCCCCTGCCCGGGGCTGTGCTTCGGCCACCCAGACCCCCGTGGGACTCGCTTGTCACCCTTGCAGACAACCGGTACCTAGGGAAACCTGCACAAGTCCATCACGGTGTAGTGGGAGACGCGGCTGCCCAGCGCAGAGAATCATAGAATCACAGAATCACTTGGGTTGGAAGAGACCTTCAAGATCATCAAGTCCAACCATAAACCTATGCCAAAACCACCCCTAAACCATGTCCCTCAGCACCACATCTACCCAGCTTTTAAATACCTCCAGGGACGGCGATTCCACCACCTCCCTGGGCAGCCTGCTCCAATGCCTGATAACCCTTTCGGTAAAGAAGTTTTTCCTAATATCCAACCTAAACCTCCCCTGGCACAACTTGAGGCCATTTCCTCTTGTCCTATCGCTTGTTACTTGGGAGAAGAGACTGACCCCCATCTCGCTACAACCTCCTCTCAGGTAGTTGCAGAGAGTGATAAGGTCTCCCCTCAACCTTCTCTTCTCCAGGCTAAACAATCCCAACTCTCTCAGCCGCTCCTCACAAGACTTGTTCTCCAGACCCCTCACCAGCTTCGTTGCCCTTCTCTGGACACGCTCCAGCCCCTCAATGTCTCTCCGATACTGCGGTGCCCAAAACTGAACACAGCACTCCAGCTGCCAGAAGCTCTGGCAGACCCCAGCCGTCCCTCCTGGCGGGGGAAATTGCCCTTTCCTCCCACCCACCCCAAGACGTCTGGACGTCCGTGCTGACCAGCAGACTGAGGTGTCTCTCCTTTATCCACACCCTACTAAAGAGGACTTGAGGAGAGGGAAACATGAGGAGGAGGGGGATGGAAGACCTGCAAAAGGGCCACCCTGGTGCGTAACTCTTTCCCCAGCCAGAGGGGTGACTCTCCTGGGGGCGCCTACGGCTTCTGGCAGCACCCGCCCCTCAGCGAGGATGAATTTTCAGGATTGGGGCACTCGCGTGTTTTCTAATCCTGTCTAACACACGTCTAATTTCTAATTACTAACATGTTTTCTAATCATGTCTAACACGCCTAACACATGTTTCCCTCTAACACAGGCTGTCCCACGCTTTCTGGGACAAAGGGATAAGCCTTTCTGGGACACTCCTCTGGAAGAGGACAGAAGGGAGAGCGAGGAGCACCCAGCGCTCGCGCTCGCTGCGGTGGGACGGGAGCCGGGTCCGTTTTCCGGCGCGGGGAGCCGAGATGGGCCCCGGGGACGCAGAGGCGGTGGGGACTCAGCGCCACCATCCCACCCGCAGCATCACCAGGCTCCGTGGGGGGAAAACAGTTCTTTTTTTAACAGGCCGAAGGGAAATTTCCCGGGCGGATGCGTGGTCCTTCGGCAATCGCACGCACAAAAAAAAAAGCATCCTCGGCCGAGTGAGTGTCCCGACCCCCGGGCTCGGTCCCTCGGCCCGGCGGGCTCCCGGGCTGGGAAGAGGCGGAGCGGGGCACGGCTGGCAGGCCACCCCCC